>PVIY010052970.1:0-14934 GCA_004026745.1 Myrmecophaga tridactyla | reverse complement strand
GTGTTTGAGCAGGGAGGTGTATAGCTGGAACTCATGGGACTCACTGCAACACCAGGTGGTGCTTTCATGCCTGGTGATAACTGAAAATGGTTGTAATGAGCTAGACCAACAGCGGGTAGAGAATTTTGGCTCTAATTGTTAATCAGAAAACCCAAATCTAGGAAACAAATCTATGATTTATTATAGAACTGCTCAATAACGAAAATATTATATAATAAGAATGAAGACCATCATTGTTAGATAAATGTTTATAAACAATTGGTAATAAAGTACATATGTTTGTGAGCTGGTCAAACTCAGCTGCTTGAAATGCTTAAGGAAGATATAATTTACTACTGGGAAGATAGGAGAAACAACTTCTTGAATTGGGGGACCCCCAGCATAACAGAATTCTGATTCACTTCAGTCTGTTTCCTTTGCTGTCAAATAAATACATTTCACAAAGATCTTTGGAACTGTAACATATTCTGAACAGGCAATTGCAGCAGCCATAGCCTAAACACTGACATGGTAACCAGAGTCTGAGAACTGTCAGGGATGAAGATCTGAGAATATGCCATTGGACAGTCAACACTTAGCAGCCAAACTGCTAGGCAGGTACAAGGGGAATATAAAATGACTGGTAGAGGAGGGAGATCTGTCAATTATGATCTTGAACTCAGTGGCAGCAGAGGGGACTATAGTTTGTCCCATTGACCCACCTATTATCTTTCTTTTATTTTGAGAAATTGTGATTGGCCATGATTTTAAAGAAGCAACGACAGGGTGGTGTGAACTGAATGTGGGCATTAAGTGGTAATGAGTGGTATAAGGGTGAACTGTTGCCCCATCCTCGAATCTTATCACTACCATGTGAGTTCCCCCTATATACTGCCTGCTGCTAGCATCTGTATCTCTATCTGGGGGCTATCTCTGGCAGCCAGTGTCCCAATGAGTCCTGTGAGTTCCAGAGATAAATGCATAACAGGCCAGAGGTCCAAGGAACTAATGATCCTGGGGAGCAGCCTTCAGTCTCAACTGTTGGAAGTTGATGTGAAAAAAAAACAAAAAAACCCCCACCTCCCTCACCTCTTGGGTGGGATAACTTAAGAGGTGTGTCTTCTGCCTTGGTTTTCAGAATTCCTCAGCCATAGCAAGCACTAATTACTCAGAGTGGTAACTGACTTGATAATGTCCCTTTATTGCCTGCCTTCCCATTTTTGTCTGATTCTCTACTCTCTACTGGTGTTTCCTGAGAATCACCTCCCAAAGAATCTGCTTACATTTTGAATCTTTATCTCATGGCCTGTTTCTGGGGTAACAACAACCAAGATATAGTCTAATACCACAGCTTAAACCTTATTTTTAAAATCTCTCTCTCTTAGTAAGAATTTGGCCAGGACATTCAGAATCTCGAATTGCTTGGCAGATGATAAAATAGCATAAGAATATTCTTGCCAAATGATTTATGACTTATTTTTAGTGAGTGCAAATGGCTACAACCATTAAGCATATGAATCAATCAGTTGACAGTGATTAACAGCAGGGAGGGTTTAAGCTAACAAGACCTCTGACAGTGACAAGAGCAACTATGAGAGAACAGCTGCAGTACAGCAAGGGTGGCAATTATATTCTGTGTCCCTCCTATGTGCCAGCTAATGTGATAGGTCCTTGAATTACACTTCGTATTTAATGTTCCTCTAATATTATAAAACTTATATTATTATAATTTGAGCCCAGTACTTAACACTCCATTTTTGTTCTTCTATAGAACACTGTCTGTTTAAATTATCAGGTGATTTCCTTTGAATTTTATTCCACAGTTATAATGACTCCATACTTGTGTTGAAAAGTCTGCCATAGTTCCCTTATAATTTGAGCTAAACAAAAATTTACACTTGTATTTTCATTTTTTACCTATTTATCTATCTGTCTATCTATCTATGTCCCCCAAGTGCGAACTTCTTTTAGACATCCAGCAAAAAGAAACAAGAACCATTTTGAGAGTGGGTGGTGAGGACTATTCAGAGCACAGGAACTTCACAATGATGATTCAAAGTTACTGATATATGTAATTGGTCCTCTCCTGTCCTCCATGTCAACCCATACTTTGAAATGTAAACATGAGAAGAAAGAAGTCTCAGGCCCATGGGAGCTACAGTAGCTGTTGGGAAGCCAATTTTCAACTCTCAACCTTGAGTCTTGGAGTCATCCTGAGAAGACAGTGTTAGAGTGTTTTTTTCCTGAGTACCTTCCACAGTGCCTCTTTCATATCCCTGTTTCTCAGGCTGTAGATGAAGGGGTTCAGCATGGGGTTATATTGTGTATATTATTGAGAAGACTATGTTCTTTCCACCTGGATGGGATGATGGAGGATAAAGTAGACCCCAATAGCTGTGCTATAGAACAGAGAGACTACAGAGAGATGGGAAGTGCAATTGGAAAAGGCCCTTTGCTTACCCTTTGGGAAATCAATTCTCAGGATAGCCAATACAATGTAAAAATAGGATGCAAGGATGCAAAAAGAGGGTCCAATAAGCAATGTTCCTGCTTAGTTCCTGGAGACTAAAAAGAAATATCATATAATGATACAGTAGTGGTACACATTTGTAAAATCCTATCTTCTATGTTACAACTCCTTCTCCTTTGATCCTTCTCCCATCCTTTAGGGATATTTGGGCAATTACCATTCTTCATGTTGAAAAGCAGTGTCAACATTATGGGGTAGGGAAATGCAGCTGGTTGATGCTCTTGGAGAGACTGGTAACTTGGGTTTCAGGGCTTATCTGGACTAGGAACCATCTGGAAGTTTCAGATTTCTGAAAAATAAACTTAGTGAGTGAAACTTTCATTTAGTCTTAGATAGAGCCCTGGGTATTCTTTAAGGTTTACAGGAATACTGTAAACCTTACTGTAAACCTTGGCATACTATGGCAGTTAGCAAAATCTAGCTGAAGCTTGCAAAAGAGTAACCTCCAGAATAGCCTCTCAACTCCATTAGAACTCTTTTAGCCATTGATATCTTATTTTGTTACATTTCTTTTCCACTTTTGGTCAGGCAGGCATTGTCAATCCCACAGTGCCAAGGCTAGGGTCATCTTTGGGATTCATGTCCCATATTGCCAGGGAGAATTTCACCCCTGGATGTTATGCCCCATGTAGAGGGGAGGGTGCAATGATTTCATTTGCAGAGTTGGACTTAGAGAGAGAGAGATCGCATCTGAGCAACAAAAGAGAATCTCTGGAAGTAACCCTTAGGTACAATTATAGGTAGACTTGGCTTCTCCATTAGAGAAATGTTTCATAAGGGCAAGACTCAGGATCAAGGGCTTGGCCTAGTAACTTGGGAGTCCCTAATGTTTGAGAGCATATCAGGGATTTCCCATGCAGGAAAGTTAATAGTTTCATATTTTTCTCCAGTTCCTCAAGGGACTTTGTCAGAGCTAGAAATAATTTTTAAATGTTTAATATAATAACATATATACAATTCAAAAATTTCCATTTTAACTACTTTCAAGTGTACAATTCACTTGGTGTTAAATTACATTCACAATATTTTGCTACAGTCACCAATATTCATTACACAAACTTTCTCATCACCTCAGACATAAATTTCACCCATTAGGCAATAACTCCCCATTGAATTATTTCACTCAACATGATTTCTTGAAGGTTCATCCACTTTGTAACATGTATAAGAACCTAGTTCCTTTTTATAGCTGAATAATATTCCACTGTATGTATATACCACTTTTTGTTTATCCATTCTTCTGTTAAACATTTGGGTTGCTTCCACCTTTTGGTTATTTTGCAGTGAACATTGGTTTACAAATATCTGATTATTTCCCCACTTTCAATTCCTTTGGGTATATTTTAAGAAGAAGAATGTTTTGTTTTCTGACTATTTACCCAGGGGAACCAAAGTCCAAAGAGGATAAGTGAACTTCATGAAATTATAGAGCAGTTCATTTAGAGCTTGGGGATATTGGACAATGAACCTACAATGAATATTTCAGAGGGTTCTTCCTGAGTAGTTCAGAGATTGATGTTCCCAGATGTCTCTGCAGCTTCCTGCAAGGAGCTCTGTGGGCTATGCCAGAAACTGCACGTAGATAATTTCTGTTCTCCTGGGTGTCTGTTATCTGTCTGACTCAGTGGGATAGTCTGCTCTTTCTTCTTCCTTGTAGCAGACGAGGGTCCCACTTTCCACAGGGCCATTCTTTCTTAAACATAGGGGGAGACGCTGTGTTTTCATTTGGGCTTCAAATAAGTTTTCTCCACTCTTGACAAGTGAGAATGGTGAGCAGAAGAGTCAAACCTCTACTTTAATGTGAAAAATAGAGGAGCTCTTCTTGGCCCAACAAAGGATTGACAGTAAGTCACTGTTCATACTTCTCTCTTCTTCATAGTAATGAGAACCAGATGGTTCACTGGAAATAGTTTTAGCAACTGACATAGTTTCAGCAATAGTTTTTGGTATCAGCTGTAGTGCTGATCTTGGGTAGATTACAGAAGCTCTTTGAGGTTCTATTTTATCATTCATAAAATAGGAGTTGTAGTAGATGGCTTAACATTGCTTAGACTCCAAAGGGTGAAATGGTAGCTTTGATTCAGAGGACCATTTACTGGGCTGTGTATTTAACCTCCTGATCCCTGAAACCACAATTTCCTGAAACCTCCACGTACCCGTGAGAGAAGCTTGACATGTTGATGAGCATGTCAGATGAGGTTAGTTAAGTTTTCAAATGTGAAAAGGCAAGAGAATAAGGGAAACATTTGTCAGTAATGGGAAGGGTCACACAGGAACAAAGTCAGACCTATGAGCAGATATGTTAATATTGAATCTGAATCCCAAGTATTAAATATCCCTGCATTCTTTTTTAATTAAAAGAAAAAAAATGCACTTTAAACATAAAATTTAAATTCAATTCTTGCATAAATATGCAATTGATTAGACTTACTAATTCAACATCCAGCAATAATTTTTTCACTTTTTCACAAATAATTTCTGAACACTTTCTGTGTACTGGAACCTCTGCTAGGCATCTATGATCTTCACTTAAGGGTTATCTTTTTATTAACTTTTTTATAACTAAAAGGCAATGCTGTAGCTAAATAATAACACCAGACAGTTTCATCATAGCTTACAAATCACTTTACTGTCCATTCTTCCACGATTTTCTTCAACAGATGATTATTGAGTACATACTAAAGAAAAAATATGAATAAAAATGACTCCTTGGCAGTGAGGTGTACACAGTCTAGTGGGAACAAGTAACTAATTATAAGATGCAATGTCAAGTGTTCCACCAGAGACCCATATAAAGGACTGTGGGAGTGCATGGGAAAAAACAAATAACTCCAAGAGAATGTAGAATGTCATCAGAAGTAGACACTCGAGATACTGCCAGGTGGAGAAGAGGAGTCAATATCCAAGAAGGTGGAATGGTAGTAGCAAAGGCATGGAGACAGGAAGTGATAAACTATTTAAGGACTGAGAATGTGGAGTGGCATGGCATGAAGGGGTAGCATCACTGAATAGACAGAGGCAGAATCATGGAGGGTTTATTATGTCAGGAAAAGAAATATCTTGGCCTTCTTCCTGATGGTGATAAGGAGACTCACAACAACCTATCAATTATCCCTTCTTCAAAGAGACAGAAAGGATAGTTCAGAGAAGTTAAATGACTTATTAAAAGTCATACTATTTGGTTTGAGCCAGAAGGTTTAGTCTCCAGGGTCTTAGAGCAGCTAGAAGGAAAGACCTGAAATGTAACTGAAACCCATACCTTATTTTATAATATGCTCTATAATTACTTGCTACAATGCACTTTGAAATTTATCACTTTTTTGTATATATGTTATTTCACAATAAAAAATGTATAAAAAACAAAAAAGTATTTTAGCTCATCTTGTTACTTTTTTGGCTCCAAACCTGGAATAAGCCATCTTTATAAGTAACTTTTAAAAATCTTTTACAGGTATTTAGAGAGAAAATCTGGCAATAGTTAATCTTTTGCTTCTAAAAATTTTAAAGCATTTTTAGGGCTAGGAAGTATATATATATGAAATGAAGGATGTATAGACTAGAAGCAAACCAATAAAAATTATGACATACTGGCTGGAGCTCAGATTTGGTTACAGATTCTTCCTTGTTCATGGAGGGTAAACAGACAAAATAATGCGTTTAAGAACTACTTGGGTTAGTTATTTTCCCCCCTCAGTCTAATCTTGTTCATTTGAAATATGCTTGGGTTCATTTGCTTTGTTTTTATTCTACTTAGCTTTGTTCCTCTTTTCCTCTTTCTTTCTTGCTTGTTTTCTTGCTCTTTCTCTTATCTATCTCTCTATCTTTCTATTTACCTACCTATGTATGTATCTAGTGAAAGAAATCATGCTTCTATACAAAATATGTATGCCTATCTCCCCAGTCTTTCAGCCCTGTTCCTACCTGCCCTTAGTAAGTTTCTGACTTACTCTTTATGCAGATACATGTATATTTTCTTATTTCCCCTTCATTTTCATTTTGTTTTATTTTTATTATGGTAAAATACATGTAACATGAAAATTACCATTGTCATTATTTTCAAGTGTGCAATTCAGTGACATTAAGAACATTCACAGTGTTGTAGAACCATCACTATTATCTATTTCCAGAACTTTTCCATCCCCCCAAATGAAAACCCCATACAAATTAAGCAGTCACTCCCTATTTCCCGCTCCACCCAATCCATGGCAACCAGTTACCCACCTTTTATCTTTATGGATTGCTTATTTTGAATAGCTCATATAAATGGTATTATGCAATCTGTGGGTTTTCTGTCTGACTTCTTTTACTTAGTGTATTGTTTTCAAGGTTGTAGCAATGTAGTAGACTTCATTCCTTTTTACTACTGAATAATATTCATTTGTGTGTATTTGCCACATTTTGCTTATCCTTTCATCTGTTAATAGGTGTTTGAGTGTTTCCACCTTTTGGCCATTGTAAATAGAGCTGCTATAAACATCTGTGTACAATTTTTTGTACTTGGAAAGTTTTTGTTCAAGTTTTTGAACATTCATGTACAATTGTTTTCAGTTCTTTTGGGTACATACCTAGAAGTCTGATTGACGAATCATATGATAATCCTATGTTCAACTTTCTGAGGAGCTTCTAGACTGATTTCCACAGTGACTGTAGCATTTTACTATCCCAACACTAATGAATTAGGGTTCCATTTCTCTGCATCTTCAGAAACACATTATTTTTTAAAATAATAGCCATCCTAGAGAATGTAAAGTGGCTCCATATTGTGATTTTGATTTGCATTTCCCCGATGACTAATGATATTGAACATCTTTTCATGTGCTTATTGGCCATTTGTATATCTTCTTTGAGAAATGTCTATTCAAGTTCTTTGCCCATTTTTAATTAGATTATTTGTCTTTTCATTGTTGAGTTGTAGGCATTCTTTATATATTCTAGATATCAAGCATTATTAGATATATGGCAATTATTTTCACCCATTCTTTAACATTGAATTTTCGCTTTCTTAATAGAATCCTTTGATGTACAAAAGTTCAATTGAGAGTATCTTTTATCTTTTTTTGCTGTTCATATCTAAGAAATCACTACCAAATCAAAGGTTATGAAAGTTTCTCCACTTCTTCTAAGCGTTTCATTGTTTTAGCTCTTATGTTAAAGTCTTTGATCCATTTAGAGTTTATTTTTGTATGTGGTGCAAGGTGGGTGTGCTGGTTTGAAAGGATTTATGTCCCCTAGAAAAGCCATGTTTTAATCCTAATCAGTCTTGTGGGAGCAACCATTTCTCTTAATCTCTATTCAATAACGTAGGTTGGCAACTTGATTAGCTTATCTCCACAGAGATGTGACCCACCCGATTGTGGGTAGTAGCTTTTTATGGCTTCCACGGAGTTGTGACTCCACCCATTCCATGTAGGTCTTGATTAGTTTACTGGAATCTTTTAAAAGAGGAAGTGTTTTGGAAAGAGTGCCTTTCAGGGCCATGAGAGAGCCACAGCACAGCTTCGAGAATCACAGAGTCCCCCAGCCAAAGGCCTTTGGAGATGCAGAAGGAAAATGTCCCTGGGAGAGCTTCATGAAACAAGAAGCTGGGAGAGAAAGCTAGCAGATGCTTCCATATTTGCCTTGTGACTTTCCAGTTGAGAGAGAAGCCCTGAATATCATTGGCCTTCTTGAACCAAGATATCTTTCCCTGGATGCCTTAGATTGGATATTTCTATAGATTTGCTGTAATTTGGACATTTTCATGGCCTTAGAACAGGTAAACTTGAAATTTTTTAAATTCTCCTTTTTAAAAACCATTCCATTTCTAGTATATTGCATTCCGGCAGCTAGCAAACTCGAACAGTAGGGGTCCAAAGTCACTCTTTTGCATATGTATATCCAGTTTTCCCAGCAATATTTATTGAAGAGGCCATTGTTTCCCAGTTAATGTACTTGACATCCTTGTAAAAAATCAGTTGGCCAAAGATATGTCAATTTATTTCTGAACTCTCAATTTTATTCCATTGGTCTACATATAACTTTGGGTAGTATTGACATCTTAATATTATGTCTTCCTATCAATGGACAAAGGATGTCTTGCCATTTATTTAAATGTTCTTTAATTTCTTTCAGTGATATTTTGTACATTTTAGTGTATAAGCCCTTTACATCCATGGTTAAGTTTATTCCTAGGTAGCTTATTCTTTTAGAAGCTTTTATTGTTGGAATTTTAAAAAATTTCCATTGCAGAATGTTCTTTGTTTGTGTGCAGAAACACAACTGGTTTTTGTGTATTAATCATATAGCCTACAACTTTGCTGAATTTATTTACTAGCTTGTTCTAGTTTGCTAGCTGCTGGAATGCAATATACCAGAAACAGAATGGCTTTTAAAAAGGGGAATTTAATAAGTTGCGAGTTTACAGTTCTAAGGCCGAGATAATGTCCCAATTACAACAGGTCTACAGAAATGTCCAATCAAAGGTATCCAGGAAAAGATACTTTGGTTCAAGAAGGCTGATAGAGTTCAGGGTCTCTCTCGCATACGAGAAGGCACCTGGTGAACACAGACATGTTTTCTCTCTCAGCTGGAAGGGCACATGGCGAGCAAGGCATCATCTGCTAGCTTTCTCTCATGGCTTCCTGTTTCATGAAGCTCCCTGGGAGGCGTTTTCCTTCTCCATCTCCAAAGGTCACTGGTTTGTGGGCTCTATGGCTGTGTCATTCTTCTCTGGCTCTCTCTGAATCACCCTCATTCTCCAAAATGTTTCCTCTTTTATAGGACTCCAGAAACTTCTCAAGACCCACCCAAATGGGTGAAGACATGTCATCATCTAATCCAGTTTAACAACCACACTTGATTAAATCACATCTCCAGGGAGATGATCTAATCATAGTTTCAAACATACAGTATTGAATAGGGATTATTCTGCCTTTACAAAATGAGATTTTGATTAAAACATGGTGTTCTAGTTTGATAGCTGCCAGAATGCAATATACCACAAACAGAATGACTTTTTAAAAAGGGGAATTTAATAAGTTGCTAGTTTACAGTTCTAAGGCCGAGAAAATGTCCCAATTAAAACAAGTCTATAGAAATGTCCAATTTAAGGTATTCGGGGAAAGATACCTTGGTTCAAGAAGGCCAACGACATTCTACATTTCTCTCTCAGCTGGAAGGGCACATAGCGAACATGGCAGTGTCTGCTGGCTTTCTTGAGGTTCTACCAAAAAGGGACTCTCTCCAAAATGTTTCCTCTTTTAAAGAAGTCCAGCAAGCTACTCCACCTTCAGTGGGTGGAGACACACATCCGTGGGAATCATGTAATCAAAAGTTACCATCCACAATTGGGTGGGTCACATCTTCATGGAAACAATCAAAATGCTCCCACCCAGCAATACTGAATGAGGATTAAAGCGCATGGCTTTTCTGGGGTCCGCCACAGATTCAGACTGGCACACATGGCTTTTCTAGAGGACATAACATCCTTTCAAACCAGTGCATAGTTCTAGTAATTTTCTAGATATATAATTTTCTTGTATATTCTTTGTAAATTTTCGTATGTGGAAAATCATGATGTTATCTGCAAATAGAGATATTTTTAATACTTTCTTTCCAATTGGAAGTCTCTTATTTATTTTTCCTGCCTAATTTCTCTGGCAAGAACATGCAGTACAATGTTGATTAGCAGTGGTGAAAGTGGGTGTCCTTTTCTTTTTCCTGATTAGGGGGAGGCTTTTAGTATTTTACCATGTAGGCTTTTCATATATACCTTTATCATGTCGAGGAAATTACATTATATTCTTATTTTTTCTGAGTGTTTTTATAGTGTAAGGGAATTGGATTTTGTCAAATGCCTTTTCTGCATTGATTGAGATGACCATGTGATTCTTAACCCTTCATTCTAATCATGTGGTACATTACCTTGATTGTGTTTCTTATGTTGAACCACCCTTGCATTCCTGGGATAAATACCACTTATTCATGGTGCTGTTGGATTGGATTTGCTAGTATTTTTGTCAAGGATTTTTGCATTTATACTCAGAAAGGAATTCCCTTACAGTTTCTTCTCTCCAGCAGCCGTGATCACCTCAACTATGCTTCTGTCCTCTGGTCTGCCTTTTTACTCCAGCTTTCAACAGTGGAACCACTCTAGTTCTATTGTTCAGTTTCCCTCTTCTTTGCCACTTTTTTCCTTCTGGTAACCTCCAGGTTAGAGGACCAAGACCAGCAGCCTGAGTTAGTCTTCCATGGAGCTATTTGAGGTCAATGTACAAAGTCACCTCAAGATTTTTGTTTAGGTGCACCAACAATCAGACTCCAGGGACCCATATTTGAGTGCACATGCATCGACAAGCCACATGAGTGCACAAACAGCTATGCAGATCTAAGTGTGGAGAAAGGACCTCAAACAGTGAATTTGGCCAGTGGCCTCCTGTGTTTAGGCTTCCTTTTTGTGACTCAGCATGCACTGAGTTGTTCTCTAGTCTTGATTCATTTCTAGAATTTTGAGAAAATTGATTGTCCCCATTTTTTATTGTTTCTAAGGAGGAAATGTTTATTAGCATATCTTAAATTGTGTCTTAGTTTGCTATCTGCTATGACAAGTATCATACAATAGGTTGGCTTAACAACAGGAATTTATTGCCTCATGGTTTCAGAAGATATTGGGATTGGCAGTGTTCTGGCTGGCTGGCAATCCTTGGGTACCATGGCTTTCCTGCCACATGGCACTATTCTCTCCTTTTTCTTCTGGGTTCTGTTGACGTCCAACTACAGACTACTCATGGATTTCTCTGTTATAAATTCTTCAATAATTGGATTAAGATCTGTCCTGATTCAGTTGGGTCACAATTTAACTAACAATAATATCTTCAAAAGGTCCCATTTGCAATGGGTTCACACCCACAGGAATGGGATTAAGATAAAGAACATGTTTTCCCTGGGGTATATAACGCAACTTGCCACACACCACCATCCTGCCCACATGGTTTTAAATGGTTTTTGATACTCCTAGTTCTATCCATTCTATAATATTTATAGAAAAGTTGTAAGAATTCATAAATTTTTCAGCAAGATCTCAGGATAGAAGGCCAATATACAAAAATCAGTTGCATTTTATATACTAGTAATAGACAATTGGAAAGAGTAATTATAAATGTCATTTACAATAGTATCTTAATGATATTAATGTAAAAATCATTAAAAATTCAAATATCTAGTAATAAATTTAACAAAATATGTTCCATATTTATATACTGAAAACTACAAAACAAGGATACCTGATTTTGCTACTGTCATTCAGCATTGTACTGGAAGTTCCTGCCAGGGCAATAAGGCAAGAAAAAGAAATAAAAGGCATCCAAATTGGAAAACAATGTATTTCTTTCTACCATAACATTAATGTTTTTTGGGGTTTTTAAAAAAATCTATTCTTGTTTCCTTTTGATAATACCTTCCCTAATTTCTTTCAGTATATTATGCAGCATTTAAACACTTTGTCCTCTCTTTGAAGACTCTATGCTGTGCCCTTTGCTGTTTTGCTTCGGAAATAATTGCTTCATCATTGTCCTGTAAGGGCATTTCTCAAGAAACATTCGTTTTTATTTTTGGCAATTAAGTCTAAGGAAGGCCTAAAGGCAAACATTAGTCTATGTCAGTCCTGAAGTTGAAGGAGAGGGGAGGAATGAGCCCTAAGTGGGAGAACTTCATTTATCAGGAGCTATAGTTATTTTTTACCTCTTTTTATTATTCCATCAACTAACTTTTTCTGTCATGTCTACCTGAAAACTACTAGGATGAAATAGCAGTGATTTGGAATAAGAAATTTCCTTAAATAGTCTCCTAAGAATTTGGCTTGGAAATGTTGAAAGAGTGAATGCCTTAGAATAGTCACTCTCTTCTACATTTTTCTAACTTCACCCTCCAGAAGAGGCTCTGTCATTCACTTCTGCAGCACGGAAAAGGCTGTGATTGCCTAACATGAAAGGAGGGGAGATACAAGAGCAGATATGAATTCACTTTTCCACTAACACGTTCTCTTAGACACCAGGTGAACCTCTTCCTTACACCATGACTAAACTCACCCTTCTGCCCCACAACACATTCCAGCTCATAAGTATTTTCTTCTCCCTATGGACTTCTCAATTTTTTACACTGAAAAATTTTTTTTATTTGTAGGTTTTTGTGATTTCTTGTTTCTCTGTTTCTCAAGGATTATTTTGGCAGATGGGAACCAGCAGTCTAAGCTAATCACAATCTCAGCGGATACTCAAAACTCAAAGGCTTAGAGAAATTTAATGAAACAGTTCAAAGTGGTAGGGCCAGGAAATACTATAGAGAGATTTGGAATAAAAGCTTGTTTTATTCCATATCCTGCTATGATTTCCTTCTACCAGAGGTTCCAGCTATCCCAGGAAATACTCCAGAGCAATTTATACCATGAACGATGGAGATACATACATATCCTTGGAGACAAAAATTGTAAACTGCAAAATCACTCCACATTCACTCCTCCCATACCCCTTGTTAATTCCTGCACCTTGGGAGCCAAAGTATGAAACTAGCAGAATGATCTCATGTCTGTCTTTGAGGAGCAGCCAGGGAAACATACTCTAGAGGCCCAGTACCTAGAAACACTGCAGCCACAATTTCCACAAAGAACATCTAACATACATCACTGAAATATGATTTGCTTCTTTCTAGTTGGCTCAATGCAACCTGCACCACTAGGTCCTCTCACCCTTCTATCTTGTTATGTGCTGAGAAGAGCCATGGATGATCTCAGTCACTGAGGCTGGGTCTGCAGAATAAAGTTCCCAGAGAGGAGAACTATAGTTACAGGGCTGGTTCCTTGGTGGTGAATACTATTTGGGCCAGATAAATAAGGTGAGTGCCATGAGAAAGGGGAAGCATTATGTTTCCCCTCTGAGACCCAAGAGAGCAGTTCAGCATTCTTCCATCCATCTCTTAGAGTATCCTGAGATGACCAGTGGGAACTACTTCCTTGTAGAGTGAGGCACTTGTGTCTGCCTCCTGCAAAGGGAAAGGATTATCTCACAGAGCTCTGTCATGAAAGATAGTTAAGAGCATGGGATCTGCCTTCAGCTTTCCCATTATTACTTATTACCTTCTTCGTGACCCTCTGCAAGTGACTTCATCTCACTGAGCCTTGAAAATTCATCTGTGAAATGCTTATAATAAGATTTGTGAGGATTTAATTATATGCTGCAGTGTATACTGCTTAGTGGTCGAGGGAAGCTCCTATTGCGTATGTGTTAGGTGAGTTGAGGACCTGGGGCCCAGGGAATGTGAATCTTAGTGGGTATGTAGCAAGAATGGAAGGAACCTGGAACTCATCTCCAGCCAGTACCCAACACTCTGCTTTTGTATTTTAATCTTGTGACTGTTTGCTTCCCCTTCCCTGGTGAATCGAGGGAAACAAATGGACAGATGGAGGTGGGAGGGATCTGAAACTACAGACACAATTGAATAGGGTGAGGGTTGTCTCTGGTAGGGAGGGCCTTAAGTACCACCTTTTCTACACTTTTTGTCATGTCTCTTTTATCTCTTTCCAGAAAGAGTGGCATGGACAGAAGCAACCATTCCCATATCTCTGAATTCCTCCTTTTAGGTCTTTCTGAGAGGCCAGAGCAGCAGACTCTCATATTTGGCCTCTTCCTGAGCATGTACCTGGTCACCATCATGGGGAACCTGTTCATCATCCTGGCCATTGGATTGGACCCTCACCTCCACAACCCCATGTACTTCTTCTTGGCCAGCCTCTCTTTTGCTGATGCCTGCTTTTCTTCCACCACGGTCCCTAAGATGCTGATGAACATCCATACCCATAGTCAGACCATAGCATATGGGGGGTGTTTGGCTCAGATGCATTTTTTCATGACGTTTGGGGCTCTGGATGACTTCTTCTTGGGGGTGATGGCCTATGACCGCTACGTGGCCATCTGCAGGCCTCTTCACTACGCCACACTCACGAGTCCCCTTGTGTGCGGGCTCCTTCTCGCAGCATGCTGGCTTCTCACCAACCTTGCTGCCCTCTTACACACCCTGCTCACGGCTAGGCTGTCCTTCTGTGCAGGCAACCCCCTTCACCACTCCTTCTGTGGTGTGGTCCCTCTGCTGCAGCTGCTCAGACACTCTGGACCAATCAGGCAGCCCTGCTCACCGCAGGCTCCTGTGCAGGCAACCCCCTTCATCCCTCCTTCTGTGACGTGGTCCCTCTGCTGCAGCTGCTCAGACACTCGGACCAATCAGGCAGCTCTGCTCACAGCAGGCTCCATGATTCTTACTGCTCCCGTCTCACTGATCATCATGTCATATGCGTGCATTATCTCCACCATACTCAGAATCCCATCTTCTTCAGGCATGCAAAAAGCCTTCTCCACCTGTGGGTCCCATCTCACTGTTGTCTTCCTGTTCTATGCTAC
>PVIY010052969.1:0-14924 GCA_004026745.1 Myrmecophaga tridactyla | reverse complement strand
TCTGATATTTTCTTCTAATTGGATTCTATAAGATATCAAAAAATGTTATGTAATACTAGTATGAAATATAACAAACAATTCTATTTCAAAACCAAGTGATTTTATGCCATAGTCACTCAATACCTCAGTTGCATCCAAAAATGACAGTATATTTGTTTCTCATTAGTCGTTTTGTGGAGCATGGGACAATGACTTTATGGACCTGGGTATTTATTCCTTACTGCTGAAAAGAAGTGACAGTTTAGATTCGTATTTTCTTTGATAGCTGATTCTAAAATAAATTCCTCAATGCAGACTTGTTTACATTTCCAAAATCTTCCATTTCCAAATGGATACATGGCTTTATTGGAATATAATGAGTTCAATTTCATGGGAAACTTCAAGTCTCTTTTTGACTCCAAATCATGATGGTGCCCTGAGTATAGTAGATATTCAACACATTTACTGATGTTAATTTTTTACTTTGCCATCTTTTCTATGATGAAATGTCCAAAATCATATGTATATTGCAGAATTAAATTTTAAAATAAAGACATAGAGCTTATTAAATAGCCATTGACAAGACATCTTGACAGTGTGCTTTTCACAATGTTCTGGATCTAACTGATGGTAAAAAGAAAATTGCTAACGTTGACTAATTTCATATAATATAAAAGGAACTATTTTCACTATCTGAAAAAACCCTTCCCTTAAAAGACAAGTAAGTCCTGGACGAATGTAATAACATCTTAAAATTATATCGCCACTTATTCAGAAAAATTTGGACTTCTTAATTAAACCCAAATTTTGGAATCAGACTTCCTGAGATTAATTATTGTTGTACTACTTGTTAATTTTGTGGTGATGGGTATATAATTTATCGTAACTCTACCTCAATTTCCTAATTCATAAAATAACAGCACATTAGCATGCATGTTGGCTGAATAATGTATTAGTAAACGTGCAACCATCGTAACAATGCTTAGAACTAATAAGGATAAAAGCACTCCAATTTTTCCTTTTTCAAATGGTGAAAATAATGCATAGAAGTTTTTCAAATGATACATTTCACAAAATAAATCATTTTATATATTACTTGATGTTCTACTTGTGTGGAATGAATTAAACAAGGATTTTATATGTAAGGTGTTTCAAATATGTTCAATATTCATAATGATAAGCTCACGAAAATTTGAAAATAATTTTTCATAAGTCCTTATACACAATGAAAAATGTGTTTCTTGCATGACTAAATTTCAAAATTTTAAATTGCAATAACATAGATTTAATTATGAAAATTTAAAGCAGAGTGAAAGGATGAAAGTATTAAAGAAAAGGGAAAAAAGCAAGAAAGGAAGAAAGGAAAGAAGGAAGACATTAAATAATTAAAAATTTATGGTGAAGCCTCAAAAATACCCCTTGGATCTGATAGTTATGTTTTAATATATTCTCCAAATCAGAGTTATAGTCCAATCTTATTTCCAATGTAATACACTTTTCTATACGTAAGTGGAAAAGTAAATGGTTTACACAGAGATTGTATATATATATATTTTTTTTTTTTTTTGAATGAGCAGGTATCAGGAATCGAACCCGGGTCTCCGGTGTGGCAGGCAAGAACTCTGCCTGCTGAGCCACTGTGGCCTGCACCATATATTTACTTTAAACTCTACTTTTCCTGGTTTAATATAACCACTCCAGTTCTTTTTATGGTTGCTATTTTAAAGATACACCTTTTTCCATTCTTTTACTTTCAATCTAATTCTATCTTTGAATCTAAAAAGGGCATCCTATAGAAAGCATATAGTTGGATCTTACTATATACATTTAACTTAAATTATCTTAATTGGTGATTATCAGTTGGCATGGATTTGAATGTGCAACTAGGTTTATTTTTTTTAGCCTAACACTTGAGCATTTCTTGTAAAGTGTGTTTGCTAGCAGTGAGCATGCTAAATTTGTATTTATAGGGCTATATCTTTATCTCACATGCAGTTTTGAAAAAATAATTTTGTTGGATATAAGATTCTTGGGTGATTATTCCTGTGCATTTTTTTACTCTTTATGCACTTGATTATGTGACCCCCCCCCCCCCGGTCTCCACTGCCTATAAAGAGGAGTCAGCTGTTAATCTTATATTTCCCATGTACTTGATGAGAAAGCATTTTGCTACTTTACAGATTTTTTTTCTCTTTGTCTTTCAGAAGTTTTACTATTTATGCATTTGGGGCTGGATATTTTTCTGTTGATCCCCTCTGAAGTTTGTTGAGCTTCTTGAACATTTAGTTTTCTTTTCATCAAATTTGGGAAGTTTTCAGCTATATCTTCAACTAGTTTTTACACTTCTTACCCTCACTTCTATACTTCCAGCACTCCCATTAAGTGTGTGCTCATGCACTTAGGTTTTACCCATATTTCTCTAAGACTGTTCATTTTTATTCATTATATTTTCTCTTTATTCTTCAGATTGCATATTCTCTTCTCATGAACTTCAAATCTGGTCATTATGTCACCTACCCAGTCCAACTATACTAATGGTCTCAGTGTCAGAATTTCCACTTGTTCTTATATATAATTTCTATCTCTTTGTTGGTAGTGTCTATTTGATGATACATTGTCATTCTACCTTCCTTTGCTTCTTATGCATAGTTTCCTTTAGTTCTTTGCTTCTATTTATAATAACCACTTTGAAATCTTTGGTTATTAAATTCAGCATCTCACCAAACAGTTTGTATTGCTTCCTTTATTCTTGTGTAAAGTCGCACTTTCCTGATTCTTTGCATCTCATAACTTTTTGTTGGAAATGCAATATACCATAGTGTATCGCTTCTCGGCCTTTTGGCTAACATAAAGTGTAGAAACCATAATGTATCAACTCTAGATACAGCTCCCCCATCTTGGGGTTGTTGTTGATGTTGTTTGCTCATTTGTTTCATGACTTGTCTTGATTATTTTCATGAAGTATGTTTCCCCATTTTCCTTGCAGTGTAATGCTAATGCCTCTGATGTTGATTCTTAGTGGGCACAGCTTTGAGCCTGTACAAAATCACCTTGGATTGACAGTAGCTTTAGCTGGGCTATCTTTAACAGTCTCTTTCCATGATCTCTCTATTAGGCTAGTTGCCTGTGTTGAAATCACACACAGCTGATAGTCTCCACTAATTGTTCCATTCTTCTTGACAATGTCTTGGGAGTAAATATTGCTTCACAGTCTGATCCAGTTCCTTCCAGAGTGCTTTGCAGATGTAGTTTTTTTGTTTTTTTTTAATTTGCATATGGGCAGGAGGCACCAGGGATCGAACTCCAGACCTCCAGCACGGCAGGTCGGAGCTCTGCCTGCTGAGCCACGGCAGTCGCCCTGTAGTTTTTGAGGCAAAGGTCTTTATCTCAGACCAAGAGGGATCTTCCTCAAACACCGTTCTGTTAAAGTAGGTGGCCTCAGGTTCAGCTTACTCTTCTCATTCTACCAGCCTCCATTTAATTACTTAAACTCATTTCAGCAAAATCAAACCAAAATTTAACCAAAACTCCTTTGTAACATACAAGATACATTTGCGCATAAGCAACAGCACAATTCTGAAAATTATTTTTTGACACAATGGCAGTAAGAGGACTAATACCTTCTTTTAAGGTTACACGCTTTCCATTCTCCCATTACTTATCCCTCACACAGCATTTAAGACCTTGTTTCCATGGTGACTAATACCAAGCACTCACACAGAAGAGAATCAGAACAGGAACTCTAAGATAAGAAAATATATTGTAGTCAAAATAAAAGAAAAATCGCTACTCCAAGGATACTTATATATAACAATTTTCCCCTCTGACATTGTATTTTTTCCTTCCCTGAGAAGAGAAAGCAATTGAACTATATAAGGACCCCAAAAGGTTGTAGGATTTAACAACTTTAAGCTATTTTCTTAAAAGTGTCATGCTTGGGAAACAGTAATTGCAAGATATTTCCAAATACAATCATGTAATAAAGTGCAATAAGGAAGAAAACGATATGCTGCAAGGCAATGAAGAGCTTATTTGCCCAAACAACAATTACAGCACATTCTTTTTTTATTACTAGGTACACATAAATTCTGATTAACATTTTTTGGTAACAATCATATTTGTTAACTCAATGATATACAGTTGGCATTCCATCAAAGAATAAATGAAACAGTATATGAAGAGCATTTCAAAAGCTAGATTACCGTATGTGACTCTGAACAGTACATAGCCCGTTCCATAAGGTCATTTTGAACTAAATGAAAAGGTAATAGCTGACCTGATATGGGATTTGATGCTGCTCTTACCAGTATGATGCCACCTATTATATTGCAATAGATGCATCATTTAAAAAGTTTTAAATTGGTTTCTTCCTCTTTCACTGGCGAAAGAACATACAGAATAAAAATGGCTTTTTAAAAACAACATGAGCAATTTTTTTTTATGACCAGTTCTACTGCAATAAGCCATTTCACAGAACATATTTAGGCTTTGCAGCTTAAATCCATCTACTATATTTTTGTTGAACATGATAAAAAAAGCTTGAAATTATCAGAATTTACACACACTGGTATTAATACCTTGAAATATTTATTTTTACACACACATATATATTTGCACACATTTTGGTTTCAAATATTGTAAATCAGGAAGTGTAACTTGTATATATTTGAATTCCACTCCTCTCTGAATCTTGCTGTACATAACATTTATTATATAGCTTAAAGTAAATATAAACTGACTGATTTGTCAAAGGGTATTTGGAAATTTGAGAAATTTAACATGCTTGTAATTCCAGGACCAAAAAATAAATTCAGTGAAGTAGAAAGAGGTCTGCTTTAAATCTCCAGATTATCTGGAACTTGCATTGATTTATTTATTCAACAATGCAAAGTTTAAGATCTCCTAACCTGCCTGCTTTTAAAATTTCATTCTCATATATGCAATGATTAGCTTATTATTATCCCCTAGGGTTTCAATAATTACTCAAAGTCGGAATGTTTACATTCACCCTAGGACACCCTGAACTCCCTCCTGCCCATCCTGCCCCACAGATGCACACACGCTGGGAAAACAGTCTGGTTCTCAGCAGAAAGTACTCAGCGCTTAGGTACTCATACCAAAAAAAGCTGCACGTGACGTCAATAACGTCTTCTCTCTCTCCTTAAATCAATCAGTGGTTGTTTAATTCTATCTCAAAATAGTTCTCAAATTGACCTGGTTTTCATCTGAGTGCTATGACACCTAGGGTGAGCCTCCATCCTCTTCTACGTAAAACTCTACAGTATCCTTACCTGAACCAATCTGCCTTGTACTCTTTTGTAAACTTCCATTAGATTCATACCTAAATATGACAGCAATCTTTAAAAAATGTGATTTTGGTCAGGGCTATTGCCTGCTTAAAATTACACAATGGTTTCTTCCTTCCAGTACAAGATCTTGCTCAAACAGGCTATTGATTTCATTTCCAAACTCACTTGCCTTTGTTCCACAGGTATCTCTTTTGAGTACAAGTACATGCTTCTTCACATTCCCAGAATTTCAGATTCTTTCTCTGGTAAGCATGCTTTGGCATGTTCTTTTCATGAGCTATTTTCTCCACATCTTTACTCCTTAAAAGAATTTCCCCTAGAAAATCTCCCTTAAATGCCACACTCTACTCATTTTCCCAATCTGCTTATACAAATTTTAATATAAACCCTTATTTTCATAAATACATTTACTGTGTACTTTTTATAAGACCCAAATTTCTTGAGGCCAAGGACTAAGTCTTTCCTATTAATCACTTAATTCTTGCACAGGTAAAGTACTTACAAAAAGCAAATACTCATTAGTGAATTCATGAGTCCGCCAATCAGTGCAGATTGTGTGTGGGGGAGGGTGACCGGGGGTGGGCAGAGGTGGTACAAGTGAGAGTGATTACAAATGAAATTACATTTTTATAAAATAAGAACATATGTGGAGTTCCTCCAGCTCTCATAATTATATTGATCTTTCCTTAAAATGTGTATTTCACTCAATTCTACTTTACTCTTATTAAAGAGCTGATGTTGAATACTAATGATAAGGGACACAAAGCTGTCTTGTATGATTTCTTGAGACAGAGATGAACTGAAATTTGGACAAAAAACTTAAAACAAGGCAAATAAACCTTTTTACTAGTACCTGGCTCAATATTATTTCATTCACAGTAAACTGTAGAGGCTCTAGGAAAAGAAGTGTAAGCAGTGTTGACAACTTAATTGGGTTTACAAACATAGCAAATCAAGTCAGTGAGCATTTTATTGAATACCTCGATAGGTAAAGCCCTGGGACAGGGCTATGAATGTACAAAGGTGAATAAAGCACACATACACTGTTCGTCAGGGTGGTTATTACGGGGTTTCGATCCTCCGATTCCAACAACAACGTTTCTCATAGTGGTTTTCTTTTACTGCATGCTGATTCTTTCAGCACTTCCTCCCATGCTGGTATCCTTTACTATGTTGGTTAAATATTCCTAAAATGGGCAAGTGTATTGGAATATGTATACTGCAATATGGAAGAAGCGTCATTGTAGACCTACAGTTACCACAAGCAAGCTTTGTTATTTCTGAATTTAATTTTCTCAATGTGTAAAATAAAAACTTAATGCTTCTTATCTATAAAACCTAATTTAGCACTATAATCTTATGTTTCAATGATACATACATTACACATTAAAGTGTGCAACAATCCTTCAATGTTCAAACATCGCAACCCCCTCTTTAATGTTGTGCCTGAAATTGAGACAGTCAAGGGAAAAAATGTATAAAATCTTGATCCTTTCCGTACCAAAACCTATAGATTTATACCAACCCTGAAATAGTTTGAATAGTGTGAACACTGGAACTGTGTGACATCACTGATGACCTCATAAGGAGACAATATTTTCATGTTGGCAGACAAGTGAGAATGATCACAAATAAAATAATTTTTTTTCTAAAAATGGGAAATATCTACTTAACCAATGTCGATCACTAGTGTAGGGCACACAAAGCTCTTCTTTTATTCCTTGAGACAGAGATGAACTGATATTTCTTTCTTTTGATATTCCTCTTTGTCTTTAAAAAATTAACTCATATCTCTAAGTCAGTTCTGCAAATAAACTCTCTCCTCTCTCTCCTACATGGGACATGACTACCAGTGATAAACCTGACCCTGACATCATGGGATTGAGAATGCTTACTTGACCAGAAGGGAGGAAAGAAATGAAACAAAATAAAGTTTCAGTGGCTAAGAGATTTCAAGTAGAATAGAGAGGTCATTCTGGAGGTTACTCTTATGCAAGCTTCAGGTAGATATTGTAAATTGCTACAGTGTGCCAACCCCCAACCGAAGTATTCCTGACAACCCTAAAGAATATCCCTGGGCTTTTTCTAAGACCTGGGCTTTTTCTAAGAATCTATAAAAGTTTTACCTAGTAAGTTTATTTCTTCAGAAATTTACGGCCTGCAGATTGTTCCTAAGTAAGACAACCCTGAAACCCAGAGTTATCAATCTCTCCAAGAACATCAACCAATATCATTTCTCTTCCATAAGATCAACACCCTTTCCCAGCATAAAGAAGTTAAAATAGTCATCCCCCGGATATCACTAAAGATTGAGAGACTGATCAAATGAGAGGGGAGAGGGTGTAACAGAGAAGTTACAATTTAACAAATGACTACTGACTCAATATTTGTTTTTAGTTTCTAGGCTACCAGAATAGCCAGAAGGAAATACCTGAAATTGTTGAGCTGTTATCCAGTTGTCTTGATCCTTAATAATGATTGTAAAACTATATAGCTTTTATCATGTGACCCTGTGATTGTAAAAACCTTGTGACTGAGACTCCCTTTATTTAGTATTTGGGTAGATGAGTAATAAAATAGAGATACGCATGAAAAACAAAATTAACTCAAACACATTTCAGAAACTTCATTGCCCTGAATAACTAATTCTCAATTATTACCCTCTGGCTGCCCTTTGATGCAACAGATTTCAATTAGTAGTTGAACCAAGATCTCATCTTTTATATTGAAGCCTATTAGAAAAGATTTTACCACTGTCACCTCTAAATTTAGGGAATTATCTTTGTGGCATATATCTCATACTTTCAGATATTAAGTATCAAATGTTATCATTCATTTTGTTTTGTTTTTCTCAGAGGTAAAGCTAAATCATTCTCCTGCTCTTTAAAGTGATAATAATACTGCTAACTATGGTAGTACTTCCTATTTATGAAGTGCTTATAAACTGCGTGGTAATATAAATGCTTTGCATGTATAAGCTTGTTGAATTCTCACAGAATTCTTTTCGGGGGAAGGTAAAATTATATTTCTACTTTAGAAACAAAAAGAGACAGTCTTAGGTAAGTTGTCTAAGGTCCTAGTATGTACTAGTGGGTTAAAACCAAGGCTCTCTAATTCCAGTGACAGAAGTCTGAATTATTATGCCATAAGTACATTTTCACTGTGGCATAAGAGAAATAGCTCTCATGATTTGTAGAGAGAGAAGACACTTTTTGGATGATGTACTTAATTACGTATTTGAAGTTACAGTAAATGTATATTCAACCAATCTGCAATTGAAGTGACATTTTTGCCTTATGAAAATGATTTGCCTAAGAAAGCAGCCTGCTTAAGTGATCAGTGCAAACCAAGGGGCAATTACAAAATTGCAAGAAGCTTGATTTGAACATTTTTCTGTTTTCATTCCAATGCTCTTGTCTTAAATTCATGTAACATGCTCTCCCACGAGTCATCACCCCTGCACATGCATGCATTCTCAGAGAAACTTCCTCTGTCAGACTATCATTTTATTATCTCCATTTTTAAAATTTGTTCTCAGTTCAGAACCACAATGGAAATTAAAAAGTCAACTAAATAGCATTTGTTTATTAGCAATAGGCACTAGTTTGCTATCTGATGTTAATTTTAATGAAGAATTAAGTCTAGAAAAGAAAGAGTTGCAATTCATAATGATTGCATGTCCATAGTGCATAGTAAGTAAATGTGTAATAACTGGCTAGTTTGAGGCAGAATTTCAGAAGTTGGCAATTGGGAACAGTAAGATCTTTTCTTTCCCAGGTTGTTGCATGGCAAACAGCCTACGAATATAGAGATAGCATTTCTTCCCAGATCTAAGGGTAGGGTTCTTTGTTGACCAGTTTAATAGGTCAATCTTTCCCTCTGGGCATGTTGGGCAGGTTTGCTTAAAGTTCATCATAAAAGAAAAATGATTATCTCATAGCTTGGCTGTTTCTTAGCTGTGATGCAAGCCCATAGCACATACTATATCCATCTCAACTCTCCTGTGTTCCTTCTGGAGATCAAGGGATAAGAGGAAATTATGCAAATATGAAGCTCATGCTTCTTATTGTACCAAAAATAATAAAGTCTTTTGCCCCTGACATATGTATCTCATGTCTTTTGAAGGTCAACATGAAACTATTGCAGTTTGAGCTCACTGTCAGCTTACAAGTAGAGTAAATCTCAGACCCTTCACTGTTCTTGACACCTAGCTTTTGGAAATTGATCCTACGTCGATAATGAATTAAGCCTTGAAAATGGCTGATATCTGCATTATCCATCTATGCATTTCTTCTACCCCAGTTTTCTGAATATTTAAAAATCCAACTAGGTTAGTATGTTAGCTATTTTTAAAATAGTTTTTGCTTTTGTAAAAATGAAACTGAAAAGCAGTGATGGAAAATTTATGGGAATGTAATAATTCATATGTTTAAGGAAATCCAGCCAAATTTAAACTGAGGAATTTGCATTTCACAATTTCTACATTTATTTTCATATTTTGAAAGGTAAAGTTTTTCAAAATAATTAGTATCAACTATATTAATGATTGTTAAGTGCTTTTCTATTTTTGTTAGGCTATAATACTCAAAATGCAAATACAAAGCAGTGTACAGGGGACAAATGAATCTTCATCTATATTACATTTTATTCTTATTTCCACTAAAATGGAATATAAAATGTGGTGTAGAAGCTTTTAGTCCTTACCCACTTTTCAAAATTTCTCTGAATTTCTTCTAGCTGCATTCATACATGGAGAGATTAAAGGAAAAATACACGATATGACTGTTTCCACATCCCTTTTGATTGTGAACTATGTCACAAAAGCATGCATAGGGGAGTGTGGCATAACCCCTTTCCACTCCTAAAGTTTGCATAATTGTGAATGGAATTAATTTTTGTCTCTTCAAGCAATAGCATTTGTAAACATTGGTGGGATATAGAGTCCACAAAATGTTCAGTTCATAAAAGTTGCGTAAGGCAGATGGTGAGATATTACTAGAGCCATGAGAGGGGAAAAAACATGTAAATAATTTTTGGTCCATAAATGAACCCCTATTTTTTGGCTAGAGATATTTCATACTAGTTTCTCATTACCTCACGTATTTGATCTTAAAAGGACTCATGTATGTGTAAAATAATTGCATGTCTTGCTTCTCCCTATGCCTTGACTTAAAGAATTCATTTGAAGTACCAATTTCAAAGGGGGTAAAACAATTCAATGTCTACTTAATAAGAAAGAATAGGTATTTGGAGTATCACTCTCTAATGATAAACAAGATGGTCATTCTATTATTAAAATATTCAAGTATTTTTCTACCAGTTGCTAAATTGTTACTAACTCAACTCCCAAGGTCTTCTATCAGGAAAACTGGAGCTTGCTTTGACTTATTAACTAAAAAGGAATTTAGAGAAAATATAATGCTTCATGTAATGTCAAATAGGTAAATCAGAATAACCATTTACTGAATGCAACTAAAATCTATAAAATATTTTTTTAATAAAATGATATGATAATGACAGACTATCATTCTAATATCCAACCAATGACCAAAATCTAGAGAGTTAAGGCAGCTGAGAGGATGGGCAATGCTTTGTTAGCCTTCCATGTTTAGGCATACAAAAGTTGAAGGACATTGAATAATTAAGAGTTGAGGTCTTGGTTGGTGCTGGGGACTAATCCTGATGATAATATTGGGACTTCAAAAGGCTACAGGCGAGGAACAAGGAATAAACGGGATTATTCTGATCCTCAGATGAACTGAAGCATATTTGGAAGATTTAGAAACTCTCAAGATTTTAAACTGGACTGATGTGATCCTACATTGCCTCAGGCACCTGGCAAGGGAGAAAAAAATACAAACATACACACACAAAACCTGCTTCCAGAGGAAGATACTGCCATTTCAGATATTAATATATTTTTTTTCTGAAAAAGTGTTTGAGATACAATATCCAGTATAAGGTTAAAGTTAAGGAAGTTACATGAAGAAACAGAGAAAGAATAAGAACCAGCTACTAAAACCACCCACAATGCCACAGTTAGTCCAGAAAATGTGATGGTCTAACAGAGACGATACACCACCCATGCTCAGACCACATATTACTGGCAGACTTGGAACTTCAATACAGAAATCTCTGTCTTTACAAATTCATATGTTTAAGAGATTAAAGTGTCTCAACTTAATCCTAATATTAAGAAGGCTTTAATTTGAAAGACTATACTCCAGCGTTCCTTTGTTCTTTCACTCATGAATCTATTGAAAAGGAGCTGGAATCAAGAGATAGATAAAATGGAAAATGTCTCTGCCTTCTCTAAGACTTAAGTATACATCTGTAAAAATTTGCTCAAGGTACTGGTGGGATTTCCTTGTATAGGCAAGTATACCCCAAATTTGTCCTCATGTCAAGACTATTGGAATTAAATATATAACAGAAAAGTATGAAGAGATTTGGTACTCACGTATTGATGTCCTCAGGAGAAAGCAGCGGACTTATGCAAGCCCGGCAAAAAATGGCTTCAGTGACTTGAGAGAGAGCAGAAACAAGTGGCTTTAGATTTTATCACGGTTAGAGGGTGGCTCCAGGTTTGCTTGTTTTGAACTTCCAGAGAGTACCAAGCGAGGGAGCGCCTGGGTTTTCTTATCAGCCTGCCCCAAAGTGGGACTGAAAGGGAAAAGGGAGGTGGAGCTTAAAAACTTTCAGAAGACAAATAGGAAAAATGGAGGCAGACTCCTAATGACAGATAAGATGCTGTGTTTGATGAGTGCTAAGTTAAAGAAAAGAAAAAGTTACTATATCTGAGCTAAAAAGACCTTTTAGTAAGGCCCTTCAAATACATGTTAAAGGTTTTAATTCAACCCAAATGTAATGAGGAGGTTTTAAGCAATGTCAAGAAAAAGGAAGCAGCAGATGTTCAATTTTAAAATATCATTTTCACTGTCATATGTAAAATGAATTTTCCTTACACAGCTGGTATAGCAATTGAGTTGAAAAAAAATGACAACATCTTAAACTCAGGTAAAAACAGTGTTATAAAAGGGATTCCAGAGATGTTTAAAAGTAGAAATTATTAATTTGAGGGTGGGTTCATGAGGGAGCGGGAAAGGATAAGTGTAATTTCTAAAAGAGACACTATCATAGGAAACTAGTTTAATTAATGTGACAGTTCATGAATTAAGGTTAAGAGAAAAAAAAACTGCATGGAAATGATAAGTTCAGTTGTATTTGCATTAGGATTGTGGTACCAGAGATCTCCAAATGGAGAAATAAAATTGGAATTTGAAAAAACGTGAGTGACTTTCAGTCGATAACTAGAGTGGCATGAATTTTAATTTATCAATAGACTGACAGAAATTAGATCCGTGGGAATGACAAAGATAGACCATATATTAGTTATCTGTTGCTTCATAGCAAATTACCTCAAAATTTAGTCACTTAAACAACAACATTTATTATTTTGCAATTTCTGTGGATCAGGAATCTGGTGTTACTTAAGCTGATTGATTTGGTTCTGTATCTCTCACAGAGGTGCATTAACCTCAAGTCTCTACTGGGAAGCATTTGGTTCCTAACTCATGAAGTTGTTGGCAGGATTCAGTTCCTCACAGGCTACTGAACTGAGATGAGGTCCCAGTTTTTCATGAGATGTTGGTCAAAGGTTTCCCTCAGTTCCTTTACACGTTTTCCTCTCCATGTAGCATTGTGCAACATGACAACCGGCTTTATCAGAGTGATCAAGCAAGAAGTCAAAGGCTGCCAGGAGAAAGAAGAGTGGAAGCAAGGCCAAAGTCTTAGTCTTTTATAAAATCCTGTTGGAAGTGACATTCCATCAATTTCCATAGTCTCTTCATTAGAAAGAATTTCCTAGGTGCAGCTCACACACAATAGGAGCCTATATATGGGAATGAATTCCAGAAAGCCGGGATCAAAGGAGCTATGTCAGAACCTGCCTACCACAGCCCTGAAGAAGTGAGAAGGACAAGAAGAAAGGGACTCAAAGCAGAATCATATTTAATGGTTATGATTTTTAATAGCTGAAACAGTACAAAAGATATTTAACTTCATATAAAAGCATTTAAATTGTCTCAGGTATAAGAAAATTGTCAACATTTTTAAACATATCCCAAATTGAAAATTTCATCTCAAACTACATTTTAGTGCTTAATTTTCAACAGAGGTTTCTGTTTTGTAACCTATTTTTCAATATACTAAAATTTATATCAATTTAATTGATTATTCTAAGATTGAAAACACCACTACACAAACACATTTAAAAAAGAATCTTATTATTGATTATTAGACCACTACCACTTTCCTATCTCTTCTCTAGCAGAATAGTTTGAATATTCATTTGCTATTTTAATTATTTTGAATTATTAATATGAAGAGTTGCTTTTACCATATTCTGAAAGCTGTCCATATTCCCTTGTACAGTTAATGCTGTTGAATCAATGCTAATGGAACATAATTCAGAAAGCATTTTCAGGTGACCAACACCATAATTTAAAATTAACCAATGAAAACCACAGATTCTAGAACACAGAATGGACTGAAAAGCTCTCAAGTATGTTTAATTAAATAAGACTTAGTGAATGATTCACTCAGCTTTTTGATTAATTCCTAGTTCAAGACTTTCTGGCCTAAAGTCAATAGGATGTTTCTATAATATCATGTAATCTAGCACCAATTGCATAGATTAGCATTAAGATAATTTATTTCTATGTTAAAATTAATTTTTTTAAAACTTGAAATTTCAATAGCCGATCAACTTCTCAGCATCAGAGTGCTCATGTTTTGAAATGATTCCTCAGCAAAGATCAGAAGATATGTCGAATAGTTTATCACTTTAAAATGCACATTTCTGAAAGCCAGAAAACTAAAAATTCCATAGACAAATAATATGAATGTTAGGTCGGGGGAACAGGGAAGGTCACCATGACTCGAGCTGTGTAAAATGTGCCGCCCGTTCTAGACGTCATCTAACCCCCTGCTTACAAACCACCCGCACCAGGACCCAGCGGCGAGCTCGCGACTCCCTATCTGGAGTTCTGTGAGCTCTGCCCGGGAGGGCAGGAATAACCTCACTCACTCTAAGGTTTTTGGTCTGCCGCTTCTCTCTCTCGCCTGCTAAACCTTACAATGAAGACAATCGTCATTATACTTGGTCCCTAAATGAACTTTAACTTTCTGATTATCATTATAGATATAATAAATATTATAATATATGAAACAAAATAATAAACTTAAAAATAGCCTCATATTTGGGTAGTAGGTCTTTTTAAAGTTATTTGTAATATATACTTCCTAAGTAGAAACAGACCTTAAAGAATATAAAATATTAAATGATCATTTCATAAATAATTTGATTCAATATTTACTGGAGATACATTTACTAGTTATAATCGATTTGTTTTAAAGATTTAAATTATAATACTTTATCCAACATTTATTTTATTTCATATATGAGATTAATTTGATTCAATACAATACAGCATAGAAAAATAAACAACCCCTGTGGAGGATGCTTTATAGGAAACATGAGCTAATATCATGAAAGATAATTAATTGTGTGTTTAAAAATAGATCTAACAAATAGAGTGGTATAATCCAAATATAAAAATATAGGAGTATTGTAAG
>PVIY010052968.1:0-14927 GCA_004026745.1 Myrmecophaga tridactyla | reverse complement strand
CCAAGGAACAGCTAGAGAAGGGATGGGAGGGTGACTGAGACGGTAATTCCAGGGTGTAAATGACCTGAGAGAGTCTTCTGCACTACATAGGGCAGCCCTGGTTGAAAAAGCTGAGGAACTGAGAAGCAGAGAACCTGAAACCGTCTGGCTGGTGCAAACAGCATAACACGGAAGCCTGGAGCCCTCAGGAGTGCATGGACAGGAAGACGGGGATTGGAAGTAAGCCAAGCCACATTTCTTGGATGTGCTACCTTCACCAGCACAGCTCTGTGACCCGTGACTCACCCCATACCCCACACACCTTAACCCCGTCACCCACACCCTCCCCCCACTCCCAGTGTCCCTGCCCCACCAAACCCTCACGTGTGTACCCACCTAAAAGCCCCACCCTAAGCATGTGCACACCTGCCCCAGCCCAACCCACCTCTCCTGTGCTAGTGCAGTCTCAACCCACCCCTTCCGAGTCCTACCTCCCCCTCCCTGCACAGGAACACTTCCAGCACCCACCCCTTCCGAGTCCTACCTCCCCCTTCTAGCACAGGAACACTATGGACTCTTACCTCCATACCCAGGCTACACCTACGACCAGCCCATATAGTCACATAGCTCCCCTCCTGCCCCCTGTACACTGCACACATGTACATCAGTTTACAGCACTCCCAGATCCGTGCATGCAAACAACCCCCAGTTACGCTCCCCAGCTCTGGGAAAGTACAAACCTGTGCAGCCAGGCCACATCTGCCCCCAGCCCATGCAAGTGCAATGCTGACCCATTGCCTTAGCTCTGCACATGTGCACAAAGGGCTTAGCACCCTAGACCAGCCCACTCAAGGGCCCCGCCCCCCAGACCCATGCACCCACACAGCCACATCCTTCCACACTAAACATATCATGCTGCAGATAGACATAGCCCAGCTTAATGACCAAATTAAAAGAGCAGAGAACACACAGACATTGGAACAACTAATCAAAGATGTTGATATAATCTACTAAATAAAATAAATGATGGCTAATGACATAAAGGAGATCAAGAAGACACTAGAAGAGCATAAAAGGAATTTGAAAGAATAAATAGAAAAATAGAGGATATCACAGAAATGTTTATGCCTTTATAAAGGACATAAACATACAAGACTAAGAAGCTCAAAAGGATATAAATTAAAGATCCTGAATGCCAAATTAAAAAAAATACTAGAGACACACAACAGCAGATCTGAAGAGGCAGAAGAAAGAAGAAGCAAACTAGAGGACAAGACAACTGCTTTTGAACACTCAAAACAGCAAATGACAAAAAAAGATGGAAAATTTGAATTGGATCTCAGGGAAATGATGGGCAAAACAAAGCACACAAATATAAAAATCGATGGTGTCCCAGTAGGAGAAGAGAAGAGTAAAGGGCTAGGAAGATTAGTTGAAGATATAATGGGGGAAATTTCCCAACCCTTATAAAGGACATAAACTTTCAAGACTAAGAAGCTTAAAAGGACATAAATATACAAGTCAAAGAAGCTCAAGGAACTCCAAAAAGAATAAATCCAAATAGGCCTTCCCCAAGCACATACTAATCAGTCTGTCAATGTTGAAGAGCAGCAGAAAATCCTGAAAGCAGCAAGAGAAAAACAATCTACTACAAACAAGGGAAACTATATAAGACTGAGTTCAGACTACTCAGCTAGCACTATGGAGTCAAGAAGGCAGTGGTATGATATATTTAAGATCCTGAAAGAGAAAGACTTCCAGCCAAGAATTCTGTATGCAGCCAAATGTCTTTCAAACTGAGGGAGAAATTTAAATTTTCACAGAGAAACAAATCCTGAAAGACTGTGTCAACAAGAGACTGGCCCTACAAGAAATACTAAAGGGAGTTCTGCCAGTTGAAAAACAAAATAGGAGAGGGAGGTCTGGAGGAGGGCACAGAATTGAGGAGTACCAGTAAGGGTAACTTAAAGGATAAAAAGAGAAAAAGGGAAAAGAGTATATAGATCTGACAAATAAAATCCAAAAGATAAGATGGTGAATTCAAGAAATGTCTTTTCAGTAATAACTTTGAATGTTAACAGATTAAACTTACCAGTTAAAAGATACAGATTAGCAGAATGAATTAAGAAATATAATACAGCTATATGCTGCTTACAAGAGACTCATCTTAGAAACAAGGAGACAAATAGATTGAAAGTGAAAGGATGGAAAAAGATGTTCCATGCAAGTTGCAACCAAAAGAAAGCAGGAATAGCTATACTAATATTGGACAAAACAGACTTTAAATGTAAAGACATCATAAAAGACAAAGAAGGACACTATATATTAGTAAAAGGGACAATTCACTAAGAAGAAATAACAATCATAAATGTTTATGCTCTCAATCAAGGAGCTCCAAAGTACATGAGACAGACATAGTCAAAACTGAAGGGAGCAATAAAAGTTTCAACAATGATAGTAGGAAACTTTAATATACCACTCTTTTCTATAAATAGAACAACCGGACAGAAGATCAACAAGGAAATAGAGAAGTCAAACAACTTTATAAATGAAGTAGACCTAACAGACATATATTATACCCCAAAACACCAGGATATACATTCTGCTCTAGTGCTTATGGAACATTCTCCAGGATCCATCATATGTTGGGGCACAAAACAGGTCTTCATAAATTTAAAAACGTAATTACTCAGAGCACTTTCTCTGATCACAATGCAATGAAGCTGGTTCTCAATAACCACCAAAGAATGAGAACATTCACAAATATATGGAGATTAATAACACACTGTTAAACAAGCAGTAGGTCAAAGAAGAAATTGCTAGAGAAATCAGGAGCTATCTGGAAATGAATGAAAATGAGAGTACAACATATCAGAACTTATAGGATGCAGCAAAGGCTGTGCTGAGAGGGAAATTTATTGCCCTAAATGCCTATATTAAAAAAGAAGAAATAGCAAAAATCTAGGACTTGGCTGCTCACTTGGAGGAACTTGAGAAAAAACAGCAAACTAACTGCAAAGCAAATAGAAGAAGAGAAATAATAATCATTGAAGCAGAGTTAAATGAATGGGAGAGCAAAAGAAAATAGAAAGAATCAATAAAACCAAAACTTGGTTCTTTGAGAAAATCAATAAAATTGATGGGCCACTGAAAGAGAGAGTTCACAGTTTTGATCAAATAGTATCTAAGTTAGTGTTTAATTCTCAGCATTTAAGAACTTTGCTATCTGAAATATGTAGATTTTTTCCTTGTTGCCTTAATTTTAAATTGGTTTATGAAACTTACTGAGCAAACATAGGCTTTACAATGATTACTGGATACTTTATTTAAATATGCCTATGATTAAGCTAACTAAGATATTCATTGTTGGTGGTTATAAGCGTATTGTTTGTTTTCTTAAATAAAAAAAAAGTTAAAGGAACTCAGAATTTTGAAGGGAGGTTTCAACCTCTGCTATGTATAGAGTAGATCCTTTAAGGGAAAAAAAAGGAGAGCGGATGCAAACAAACGAAATCAGAAATAAGGGGTGCACTACCACAGATGTTGAAGAAATAAAAGAAATCATATGAGGAAAATTTGAACAACTATATGCCAACAAACTAGACAACTTAGAGGAAATGGAAAAACAACTGGAAATACACAGGCAATATGTGATTTGGAAATCACATATCAAATAAGTCTGATATTGTGTCTACATAAAGAAATCATACAACTGAACAACAAAAGAACAAGCAATCCAATTATAAAATAGGCTAAAGATATGAGCAGACATTTTTCTGAAGAGAAAATACAGATGGCTAAAAAGCACATGAAGAGACATTCATTTTCATTAGCTATAAGGCAAATGCAAATCAAAACTACAATGAGATATCACCTCATACCTATAAGAATGGCTGCTATTAAACAAACAGGAAACTACAAATGTTGGAAAGGATATGGAGAAATTGGAACACTTATGCACTGCTTGTGTGAATATATAATGGTACAGCTGCTATGGAAGACAATTTGGTGTTTCCTTAGAAAATTAAATATTGAGTAGCAATATCATTACTTGGTATATACTCAGAAGAACTGAAAGCAGTGACACAGACATTTGCACATTGATATTCATAGCAGCATTATTTACAAATGCCAAAAGATGGAAACAATCCAAGTGCTCATAAATGGACGAGTGGATAAACTAAATGTGGTATACACATATGATGAAATATTATGCAGCAGTAATATAAAATGAGGTCCTGAAGCATATGAGAATATGGATGAACACTGACGTTAATGTTGAGTGAAATTAACCAGACATAAAAGGTAGATACTGTATGATTCTGCTATTATGACCTTCGTAAAGGTAAACTTAGAGGCTTATAATACAGAATATAGGGGACCTAGAGATACACAGAAACTAGAGATGGGTAAATAGATAGCTAATGAGGTTGAACTTAAATGTAAGCAAATGGATAGAAGTGAAGACAGTTCATTAGTAGGTTTGTAAGTAATATTGCCATACTGAAGGTGAATATGATTGAAAGAAGTTGTTTAGAGCCATGAATCCTACCAGTTAGCACTACAAATAGAAATAAATTCTTGCATGAACTACTTCACAAGAATCTTGTACAAAGAGTCAATAATGGATGGGTATGGGGGAAAACTAATATTGTATGACATGGTCTATATTTAACAGGAAGACATCAACAGTATCACAGCAATACCAGGGGTAAGTTATGGGGGGGAGGACAAGAGTTAAGGGGAGGCTTGGACTTTCTATTTGGTGAGAGTGTGTTTATAAGTTATTCTTCTCTTTAGAGCAATGAAAGTTGTCTAAAAATTAGAGTGTTAATGATGGTACAACTAAGTGAGGATAATGTGAGACATGAACTGTTGACTTTGGACATTATACATGACGCCCAATGGATGGAAGTGGCTAAAGGGTGCACTGACTGAGAAGTAGACTGGCGCACAGTGGTGTATACATATGAGGGAATCTTGTGTACCTAGAGAAAGGAACAAAGTCTTGCAGCATGCAACAAGGTGAATGAACTTTGGGGATATTATTTGGTACAAAATAAGCCAGAAACAAAAGAACAAATATTTATGGTCTCTTTTAAAAAATAGTTATAAGAAAATTTGGGCCTATATTGTAAACTCTTATAACAAGTCACATTTAGTCCAGAGCTGTTAATGTTATTTCTATATTTTGAGATGCTGTGCTATATGTGTATAACCTGGTTTCTCTCTGGACTTTAGCTATCTTGTGACACAAGACTCAGAGTTAGAGTTCTACAGCTCTGAAAGTCAGCATTGCTACATACAATAAATATTAAAGGCACCAAAAAAGCTTTACCACAGGGAAACCCCTTAAATTGTCTCAAATATTAGAGACTCCCAAGTCAATAAGCCAAGCCCTTGATCTTGGGGTTTGCTTTTGTGAAGCTTATTTCTATAGCGGAGAACCTAAGCTCACCTATAGTTATGCCTAAGAATTACTTCCAGAAAACTTTTGTTGCTTAGATGTGGCCTCTCTCTCTTTCAAATCCCAACTGAGCAAGTAAATGATTACCCTTCCCTCTATGTGGGACATGATATCCAGAGGTGAAAGTCTCCACGGCAACATGGGACATGACTCCCATGGTTGAGCCTGGCCCTGGCACTATGGATTAACAAAGCCTTCCTAACCAAATGGGAGGAAAAAAATGTAACAAAATAAGATATCAGTGGCTGAATGAATTCAAATAGAGTTGAGACGCTATTCTTACAAAGCTTTAGCTAGATATTGCTAATTACAACGGTTTGCTAAACCCCAACAAAACCATTCCTTTTAACCCTAAAGAACACCTAGGGCTCCATCTGAGATTCCACAAAAGTTTCAAATTCCAAGATTACTTTCCAGAAACCTACAACCTCCAGATGGGTTCCTAGGCCAGAGAAGTCCTGAAAACCAGAGGGGCCAGCCTCTCCAAGAACATCAACTAGTCCCATCTCCCTATCCCATACTATCGTCACCACTTTCCAACATGAAAAAGTTAGAATGGCCAGAGTCCAAATACCCCTAAAGATTGGGAGAAGGATCAAAGGAGGAGGAAGAGTAATAACAGAGATGATAGGATTTAACTAATGAGTAGAACTACTGAATTATTTTATTGATTTTCTTTTAGTCTCCAATGCCTTAGAGCAGCTAGAAGGAAAAACCTAAAATTGTGGAACAGTAACCCATACCAAACTCTGAAATCTGTTCTACAACTAAGTGTTGCGATGTACTTTGAAATTTATTACTTTTTTGTATATATATTGTATTTCATAATAAAAAATGTTTTTAAAAAACCCATATGGTCCATGGGATCAACAATGCCATCCTGACCAAAACGGGGAAAAGAAGTGTAATAAATAAAGTATCAGTGGCCAAGAGGGTTCAAATAGAGTTGAGAGGGTACTCTGGAGGTCGCTTTTAGGCAAGCTTCAGTTAGACACTGCTACCTATCATAACCTGCCAAATCCCAACCAAAACCATTCCTGCCAATTGTAAAGAATACCTAGGACAGTGTATAAGATTCTAGAAAGGGTCCATCCACTAGAGTAACTTTCCAGAAACCTACAACCTCCAGATGGGTCCCTGGACCAGATAAATCCTGAAATGCAGAGGGGCCAGCCTCTCCAGAACATCAACTAGTTCCAGCCCCTATCCCATTTTATCAACAGCTCCTTCTTTTATTCTGGTACTTTGGAGCAGCTAGAAAAAAAAAAAAGAAAATTGTGGAACTGTAACCCTTACCAAAATCTGAAATCTGTTATACAACTCATTGCAATGTACTCTGAAATGTATTGCTTTTTGCATATAAGTTATTTCTCACAAAAACGAAAAAAAAAGAGGAGGAGGAGTATAACAGAGAAGATAAGAGGTAACAAATGAGTATGACTGCTGAATCATTATATTGATATTTCTTGTGGCCTCCAGTATCTTGGAGTAGCCAGATGAAAAAATGAAAAAATCATGGAACTGTAACCCATACCAAATTTAAAATCTGTTCTATAACTACTTGTTAAAAATGCACTTGGAAATTTATTGCTTTTTTTTTATATATGTTATATTTCACACACATGCAAAAAAAGTTATATTAAAAAATCCATATGGTAATATATTGTATCAAAGTTAAATTCCTGATTCTGATAACTACAGTGTAGTCATATAAGACAACTCCTTGTTTTTCAGAAAAGAAACACTGAAGTAAAGAGACTTCATTTCTGCAACTTACTGTTTATAAAAACTTTTTTCTTTATTGTATGTAATCATCCCCTTTGGCACCAGGAACATAGGCTGCCATCCCCATAGGGGATAATAGGAATGGGGAGAGGTAAGTAAAAAATGCCACAATGCCTTCTTAATTTGACAGCTTTTGTCTTTATTAAGTAAAGCTTATATGCTGAAAATTTTTGCTTAGATTCCAGATTTAAAAAAAAAAAAAAAAAAAAAAAACTTGATTCTGACAGTGCTTGCCAGGAATAGATTTTTCGAGTTCCCCCACTCTACCATTTTTAGTGACATCACTCCAACTTACTCTTAAATGGTTCAGCATATATAAAGAGAGTATATGTGCATTTATGTATATATGTGTTTATGTATAAGAGAGATGGGTGTAGCTAAATAAAACACATGTAATAAAATATTAACATTTGGAAAATATGAGAGAAGAGTAACTGGGAATTCTACTATTCTTGAAATTATTAAAAAAAAATTTTTTTTAATGTAGCTGTTTTGGAGACTGGTTCAAAAATTGAATATTGAATATGTGCCAGAGCATTCTCCTCCCACTCCAAAATACCAAGAAATTATAGAAGAGAATATTTTCACATCTCTTAAAATTATAGTTAACAACAAAAACAAGTAGTACCCTCAGGACTCCAGAGACTATGAGGAATTCTTCCATGAAAGAAAATAGATGGGAACGAAGAGAAGAAGAAAACCAGTCCAAATCATGCACAGAAGGAAACGCCTACAAAGATGGAGCTGCTACACTATACACACAAATGGATTAGTATCCAGAATACATACAGCTTGAAATGAATGTACTCAACAGAAGAGCTTTAGGAAAACAGGTAAGCTATACATTTTTTATTGTAATGTATTTGAATTTTCTAATAAAGAATATTCAACATCCTAGCAAAAATTTCATGGTAGTTTGGAGCTGTTATGTACTCCAGAAAAGGCTATGTTTTTTAATCCATTCTTGTGGGTGCAGACCTATCATGGGTGAGACCTTTTGATGAGGTTGTTTCAATCAAAATGTGACCCACTCAATTCAAGATGGGTCTTAATCCTTTACTGGAGTCCTTTATGAGGATAAGAGACAGAAAGCTCAGACAGCACAGAGAGAAATACACAGAGTGCTTGGAGAGAAAAGCCCTGGGAGAAGCTAGCAGGAACCCACAGGAACTGAAAGAGCCAGAATCTGAAAGCAACAAAACCTGGGAGAGAAGGATCAGTAGACACCAGCATTCTGCCTTCCCATGTGACTGAGAAATCCCAGATGCCATCAGTCTTTCTTCAGAGAAAGTATCGTTCTGTTGCTACCTTAATTGGGATATATTTATGGCCTTAGAAATGTGAATTTGTAAACTAATAAATCCCCGTTGTAGAAGCCAACCCATTTCTGGGCAGGCCATGGTATGTCAGCAGGCAGAGTTCTTGCCTGCCATTCAAAAAAAAAAAAAAGCCAATCTATTTCTGGTATATTGCATTCTGGCAGCTTTAGCAAACCAAAACAAATTTTGATTATAAGTATTTAACAATATAAAAAGTAAAAAATACACTTTGTTTCTAATATAATAAGGAATTAGCACCAAGTGTATGACTGTATAACACAGCCCACAGCAATGAGAGGTGGAAGAGGGAAAAGAAGACTATGGTTGGGTGCACTAATCATTAGAGGAGTAATGAAGATGTTCCATATTACAATACATTCTACCACCAACATCAGGTAAAATGTTCAAAACATTTCAAATATGACTCAGGAGAAAGGCAATAATGACTGGTATCAATATACCTCAAAGGTGGAGGAGAGTCTGTATATGATGGCATGTAGCATGAAGGATTTTTTTTTCAACAAAAGGAAGTGATATAAAAATACTGTTTAGATTTAAAACTATTGAACTATAGGGTGCCCATAAAATGAGCTCACTCCTTATTGTTAGCCTATCCAATTTTTTAAATCCAGTTTCAAAAATAAGCCCTGAGTCACACTGTGGCTGTCAAAACCCAGCTAACTTAGAGGAAAGGAGTGCCAGCTGTTCCTAGGGGAATTCCTAGGGCCACGTATGGATGTCCATAAAAGACCAGGAATTCCTTATACTTTTGCCTTGGGCTGTCCCTAAACTCACTGTATGGCTAAGTTCTGAAGCAGAGCACTCCCACAGGCTTGCAGCTTTAACCTTGTCACAACTAAAATAACAGTTGTTGAATTCCAGAAAAAAAAAAGAGGCACAAAAAAATTTCAACTTAATCATTTTCTTGTGGTTTGACCAGATTCATTCTGGAAGGGAAAAATTTTAAAGTAGCAGCCTTCTTATATTTTCAAAGATCATTTTAATAGGCAAATGAATTCCCAAAAAGGAAAGAGAAAAGTGTTAATAATTTTACGTTACTCTAAAAATCTGAAGGTTCTGGAGTCTTATAATAAGAAGAAGGTAGTTGAAGTTGCTATACCTACATTTTTAAAATTTAAATTATTAACAAATGTTTTGGTTAAAATGTGTTAATTTTATATTTACATATTCAGATAAAATGTTATGTGGACTAAAGCGACACTATAAATTTATATAACAGATAACAGCAACTACATTGCATCAGGCTAGATTCATATAGTTGCAAGTAATAGACAACCTACCCCCAAGAGGCGTCAGCCAAAAAATAAAATAAAATAAAAAACAAAAATAAAAGAGAAAGAAAAAATAATTGGCCTAGAAATCTAAAGTGAGTAGTATGGCTGACATGAGGTACAGCTAAATTCAGAAATAAATTATTTCATCAGTATTTGGTTTCTCTCAGTATGCTGGTTTGAAAGGATGTATGTACCCTAGAAAAGCCATGTTTTAACCTAATCCCATTTTGTAAAGGCAGCCGTTTCTTCTAATCCCATTTAGTACTGTATGTTTGAAACTGTAATTAGATCACCTCCCTGAAGATGTGACTCGATCAAGAGTGGTTGTTAAAATGGATTAGGTGGAGACCTGTCTCCACCCAATCGGGTGGGTCTTGATTATTTACTGGAATCCTATAAAAGAGGAAACATTTTGGAGAAAGAGAGAGATTCAGAGAGAGCAGAGAAGAACGACATAGCCACGAGAAGCAAAGTCCACCAGCCAGCGACCTTTGGAGATGGAAAAGGAAAACGCCTCCCAGGGAGCTTCATGAAACAGGAAGCCAGGAGAGAAAGCTAACCGATGACTCTGTGTTCGCCATGTGCCTTTCCAGATGAGAGAGAAACCCTGACTGTGTTCACCATGTGCCTTCTAACTTGAGAAAGAAACTCTGAATTTCATTTGTCTTCTTGAATTAAGGCATCTTTCCCTGGATGTCTTAGATTGGGCATTTCTATAGATTTGTTTTAATTGGGACATTTTCTCAGTCTTGGAACTGTAAACTTGCAACTTATTAAATTTCCCTTTTAAAAAGTCATTCAGTTTCCAGTATATTGCATTCCAGCAACAAGCAAACCAGAACACCCAGTCTCTCAGTTCTGCTTCCTTCTGCACTGAATTCAGTTTGAGGATTCATGTGAAAGATGGTGGCAACATATTCAAGTCCCGTATAAAAGAGCAACTGTCTCTTCCCAAAGAGTCCAGCAATAATTCCATAGGACCACAACATTGGCTATGGAGGCATGTGCCAATGCCAATTTCACTTATTGTGGCTGGGGAATATCATGCTAATTTTTAGGCATGGTTCACATACCCATCCCTGGAGCAAGAATATATCCATGGAGGAGGGTAGAGATTTTTCCAGAGAGAAATCAATATGGAATACAAAAAAAACCAAACCAGATTTCCATGCAATATTTGATAATATATAGGTCAGAAACAGAAATGGGGAGAAAACATGAAAAATAAAAATCCATAAGGAAATCAATTAATTTAATACACTATATTAATAGAATGAAGAAAAAGCATACATGATCATCTCAATTGATGCTAAAAAGGCATCTGACAAAATCAAGCATCCTTTCATGATAACAAATTCAGAAACTAGGAATGAAAGGGAAGTATTTAACATGATAAAGGAAATACGTGAAAAGCCATCTGCTAACATAATACCCAAAGGTGAAAGACTGAAAACTTTCCTGCGAATATCAGGAAAAACACAAGGATTCTCACTTTCACCACTGCTATTCAACATTGTACTGGAAGGTTTTAGTCAGAGCAATTAGGCAAGAAAAGAAAGAAAGGGCATCCAAATTAGAAAGGAAGTCTATTTGAAGAGGACACAATCCCATACACAAAAAATCCTGAAGAATCTATAAGAAAGCTATTAGCGCTAATAAATGAATTCAGCAAAGTGTCAGGGTACATTAACATGTAAAAATAAGTGGCATTTCTATGCACCAGCAATGAACAATTTGAATAAATTTTAAAAATCTATTTACAATAGAATCTAAAAGAATAAAAACAATCTAGGAATAAATTTAACTAGTAATATAAAGAACCAGTGCATGGAAAAAAAACTGCTGAAAGAAATTAAGTGCTGAATGAAATCCTGTATTCATGGACTGGAGGACAAACACACTGTTAAGATGTTATGATGATGGGCAGCTGCCATGGCTCAGCAGGCAGAGCTCGGACCTGCCGTGCTGGAGGTCTGGAGTTCGATCCCTGGTGCCTCCTGCCCATATGCAAATTAAAAAAAAAAAAAAGATGTTATGATGATTAAGTTCTTGTGTTAACTAGGTTAGGTGATGGTGTTCAGTTGTTTAGTCAGGAAAGCACTGGCCTGATGGTTACTGTGAAGATATTTTGTGGATTTAAATCATTATCATAGTTGCATCTATGGCTGATTACATCTACAGTCAACAAAGAAGACTGCCTTCAACAACGAGAGAATTGTCATCCAACCAGTCGAAGACCTTAAAAGAAATGATGATTTCAGCAGTCAGAAGGAAGAATGTCCATCTCTATTTCACCTTGTGAGCTTCTCCTGGGGAATTCCTCGAAAACCTTCATCAAGAGTTCCCAATTTTCGGCCTGTCCTGTGGAATCTTGACGTACCTATCCCCACAGTAATGTGAGCCAATTCTGATAATAAATCTCATAATATTTACATTATATCACACAAAACACACATACTGTGCTGGTTTGAATATATTGTGTACATCAGAAAAGCCAAGTTCTTTAATCCTTATTCAACATTGCTGGGTGGGGTCTTTTTTATTGTTTCCATGGAGATGTGAACCTCCCAGTTGTAGGTGGAAACTTTTGATTAGATATTTTCCATGGAGATGTCTCCAAACATTCAAGGTGGGGTTGCTTACTGGAGCCCTTTAAGAAGGAACCATTTTGGAAAAAAACTTGAGAGCCACTAGAACCAACAGAGCTCATGCAGTGAGAGACCTTTGGAGTTGAAGAAGGAAAACAGCCCTGGGTGAGCTTCATGAAACAAGAAGTCAGGAGAGAAAACTAGTAGATGTAGCCATATGCCCTCCAAACAGAGAAAACCCAACCTGCACTGGCCTTTCTTAAGTGAAGGTAACCTCTTGTTGGTGACTTAATTTGGGCATTTTCACAGCCTTAGAATTATATACTAGCAACTTAATAAATTCCCCTTTTTAAAAAGCTGGTCTCTTTCTGGTATATCGCATTCCAGTATTTCATGATCTGGATCATGCTAATACAGATGTCAGTACTACCCAAGTTCATTTACAGATTCAATGCAATCTTGATCAAAATTCTAACAGCATTCTTTGAAGAAACGAAAAAGCCAATCATCAAATTTAAGTAGAAGGGCAATTGTTCCTGAATAGACAAAAACATTTTGAAAAAGAAGAACAAAATTGGAAGACTTACACATCCTGATTTCAAAATTTACTTCAAAGTTACAGTAATCAAAATTGTGTGGTACTGGGTGGGCCACAGTGGCTCAGCAGGCAGAGTTCTTGCCTGCTGTGCCGGAGACCTGGGTTCAATTCTGGTGCCTGCCCATGCAAAAACAAAACAAAACAAAGCAAAACTGTGTGGTACAGGAATAAGGACAGACATAGAGACCAATGGTTGACTTGAAAGTTCAGTAATAAGCCCACACATCTATGGCCAACTGATTTTTGACAAGGGTGTCCATCCATCCGCTCAGTGGAGAAAGAACAGTCACTTCAACAGATGGTACTGGGGAAACAGAGTATCCACATGCAAAAGAATGAAAGTGGATCCCTACAACACAATGCATGCAAACACTTACTTAAAATGGATCAAGGTGCTAAATAGACGACCCAAACTATAAAAATCCTAACGAAAAACAAAGGGAAGCATCGTTAGGATCTTGTGTGAGGCAATCATTTCTTAAATTTTACATTAAAAGCAGGAGCAACAACAAAAAATATTAAATAAATTGGGGTCCATCAAAATAAAATGCTTTTGCATCTCAAAGTACATTATCAGGAAAGTGAAAAGATAACCTACAGAATGGAAGAAAACATTTGGAAATCATATATCTGATAAGGATTTAATATCCATAATATGTAAAGAACTCCTACAAAGCAGCAACAAAAAGACAAACAACCCAATTTGCAATTTAAAAATGGGCACAAAACTTGAATAGAAATTTTTCCAAAGATATACAAAAGGCAGGCACGTGCCAATGCCAATATCAGTGATCTTACAAAAGTAAGAACATGAAATGATGTGCAACATCATTAGCCATTAAGGAAATATAAATAAAACCACAATGAGATACCATTTCATACCCAATAGAATGCTTATTATTTTAAAAATTGAAAATAGCAAGTATTGGCAAGGATGGGGAGAAACAAGAGCCTTAGTACATTTTTGCTTAGAAAGTAAAAATAGTACAGCCACTGTGGAAAACAGTTTGGCAATTCCTCAGAAAGTTAAGTATTGAATTACTGTATGACTCAGCAATCCCATTTATATGTATATACCCAAAAAAATTGAAAGCAGGGACTCAAACATGTTCATAATAGCATTATTTATAATAGCCAAAATTGGAAGCAATCCAAATATCGATCAAGAGATGAATGGATAAACAAATGTAATATATACATACAATGGAATATCATTCAGCTCTAGAAAGGAATGAGTTCTGACACACGTAACAACACGGATGAACCTTGAAGACAGCATGGTGATGAGTGACATAAGAAAAAGACAAATATTGAATGATTTTACTTATATAAAATACTGAGAATGTGAAAATTCATAAAGAAAGAAAGTAGATTACAGATTATCAAGAGAAGAGGAATATGGCAATGGGGAGCTAGTGCTTACTTAGTAAGTGCAGAATTTGTTTGAAACGATGATGAAAAGTTTTTGGCAATGAATAGTGGTGATGGTGGAACAACATCGGGAATGTAATTAGCACCACTGAATTGTATACTTCAAAGAGGTTAAAATGGGAAATTTTGTATTGTACATCATTACCACAATAAAAATTATTTTAAAGTAATAAGAATCCTATGTTTGTAAAATTATAGATGTTTTCTTATTTATTTCCCAAAATTTGTATAACTAAACTGTATTATTTCATAAAACTATAAATATGTGTTTAATAAATATACTAAGAGTATGTTTTCAATGTTATGAGCTTTATAAATATGTTAAAAGATTATGTTTTCAATGCTATGAGCTTTGTAAATGAATACATAAAATAAATTAAAGGCTAATATAAATGTAAAATGACAAAATTAAAATTATATAAAATTTAATTCCCAAAGATATTTAGCAACATAACTTTATCTATA
>PVIY010052967.1:0-14927 GCA_004026745.1 Myrmecophaga tridactyla | reverse complement strand
CCCTGAGAAGTGGCCAAAACTTTACTTGTCAGCAGGCTCAGAGGACTTGTATCCAAAGTCTGAGCCCTGAATAGTCTTGGTTTCCAAATTATATAGGCTAGTAAGCAAGGCGGGAGTCACTATGGGAATGGGCGGTAAACACTGGAAAGGTTCCTTTGTCTAAGTTGGGACATGCGCAGAGGACCCCTGGGACGTGACCCGAGACGGTGTGCGGGCGTGACCAGGGGCAGACAGACGCTGCAGACGTTTTGTTTTACTCCCTCCTTTTTACGCGCTTTAGGAGTACATGATTTCTTACATACACTCATAAGGTGATATGCACGAGTATACATGGGCTCATAAAGTTATACAACAGTAATACTGAGGTGATACACACGAATTTATAAAATTATACAAAAATACTGAGGTTTAACTTGTAAACTACCTTAAGAGTGGATTCACCGTGGAAGACCTGTGCACACACCCCAGGAATGTCCGGAGGATGCACCTTTCACAGGACTCTGAGGAATAAATTCGTGTCTCCAGCTCCATTGTCCCTGCAGAGCGCTGGAGTGGCCCTTCTCTGTAGGTCAGATATTGCTGTGGGAACTGCTGTCACTGAGCTGGAATCCTTAAATACAATGGGGATAACCGGATCCCGAGTTGGCAGAAGCCACATGGGGACAGTTAATCACCATAGACAATGTGGGCGTGGCCACCACAGTGGACAGCAGACTCGGAGCAGCAGTCAGAATAACCTTACTCACAGGGACTTGAGACATTGGCTAGTAGATCATGGGGTACCTAGAAGTAAATAGAGAGGCAGTCCACTAAATTCTCGTTTGAGCTGTATAAGCAGAAGAGTTCTAGGTCAAGTGAGCAGAAGTAACTTGAATTACAAAAACAGAGTCATGTCCCCTTAATCAATTCCCAGACTTGAGACAGTTTACAGACCCAGAGCCCCGTGAATGAAGGTCAGATATCCTTGGAGAAGGACCCTATTACATGGCCGAAAATCTACACTGTTAACCTTCCTCCCAGCCTCCCCAAGGAGACTGACTGCCTTTTACCAGAGTGACTGTGCACTGGGGAAAAGGAAATTATAAAATATCTTGGGGATTATTAGACAATGGCTTAGAAGTGACAGTAATCCCAGGAGACCCAAAACGTCACTCTGGTCCACCAGTCAGAGTAGAGGCTTAGGGAGTTCAGGTGATCAATGGAGTTTTAGCTCAGGTCTGCCTCACAGTGGGTCCATTGGGTTCCTGGACCCATTCTGTGGTTATTTCCCCAGCTCCAGAATGCATAATTGGATCAGACATACTGGCAGAATCCCCACGTTGGTTCTCTGACTCACAGAGTGAGGGCTATTATGGTAGGAAAGGCCAAGTGGAAGCCACTAGAACTGCCCCTACCTAGCAAAATAGTAAATCAGAAACAATATCATATTCCTGGAGGGACTACAGAGATTACTGTAACTCTTAAGGACTTGAAGGAAACGGGTGGTGATTCCCACCACATCCCCATTCACCTCTCCTATTTGGACTGTGCAGAAAAAGGTGGGTCTTGGAGGATGACAGTGGATTATCATAAACTCAGCCAGGTGGTGACTTCAATTCTGTTCCAGATGTGGTATTGCTGCTTGAGCAAATCAACATATCCCCTGGTACTGGTAGGCAACTATTGATCTGGCAAATGCTTTTTTCTCAATAGCTGTCAGTAAGGACCACCAGAAACAGTTTGCATTCATCTGGTGAGGCCAACAGTATACCTTCACTGTCCTAGCTCAGAGGTATTCCAGCCCTATGTCATAATCTTGTCCGCAGGGACCTTGATCGTTTCTGCCTCCCACAAGACATCACACTGGTCCATTATATTGATGATATCATGTTGATTGGACTTAGTAAGCAAGAAGTAGCAACTACTCTAGACTTACTGGTAAGGCATTTCAGTGTCAGGGGATGGGAGATAAATCCAACAAAAATACAGTGGCCTTCTACTTCACTGAAATTTCTAGGTGTCCTGTGGTGTGGGGCATGTCAAGATATCCCTTCTAAGGTGAAGGATAAGTTGCTGCATCTGGCCCATCATATGACCAAAAAAGGGATACAAAGCCTAGTTGGCCTCTTTGGATTTTGGAGACAACTTATTCCTCATTTGGGTGTGCTACTCTGGCCCATTTATGGAGTGACCAGAAAAGCTGCTGATTTTGAGTGGGGACCTGAACAAGAAGAGGCTCTGCGACAGGTCCAGGCTGCTATACAAGCTGCTCTGCCACTTGGGCCATATGATCCAGCAGATCCAGTGGTGCTGGAAGTGTCAGTGGCAAATAAAGATGCTGTTTGGAGCCTGTGGCAGGCCCCTATAGGAGAATCACAACACAGACCCTTAGGATTTTGGAGCAAAGCGTTACCATCTGCTGCAGATAACTACTCTCCTTTTGAGAAACAGCTTTTAGCCTGCTACTGGGCCTTCGTAGAGACTGAACGCTTAACCATGGGCCACCAAGTTACCATGAGACCTGAGTTGCCTATCATGAGCTGGGTGTTGTCTGACCCACCAAGCCATAAAGTTGGGCGTGCGCAGCAGCACTCTACTGTAAAATGGAAATGGTATATATGAGATAGGGCCAGAGCAGGTCAAAGGCACAATGAGGAAGTCACCCAAATGCCTGTGGCCCCCACTCCTGCCTCATTACCTCTTTCTCAGACCAGAGCTGTGGCCTCTTGGGGAGTTCCTTACAGTGACTTGACAGAAAGAGAAAACTCAGGCCTGGTTTACTGATGGTTCAGCACAATAAGCAGGTACCACCCGAAAGTGGACAGCTGCAGCACTACAACCCCTTTCCAGGATGTCCCTGAAGGACAGGGATGAGGGGACATCCTCCCAGTGGGCAGAACTATGAGCAGTGCACCTGGTTTTTCATTTTGCTTGGAAGGAGAACTCGCCACAGATATGTTTATATACTGACTCATGGGCTGTTGCTAATGGTTTGGGCTGGATGGTCAGGGACTTGGAAGGAACATGATTGGAAAATTGGCAACAAAGAGGTCTGGGAAGGAAGTATGTGGATAGACCTTTCTGAGCAGGCAAAGAACATATTTGTGTCCCATGTGAATGGGCACCAGAGGGTGACTTCAGCAGAGGAAGGTTTTAATAATCAAGTGGATAAGATGACCCGTTCTGTGAATACCAGTCAGCCTCTTTCCCCAACCAGTCCTGTCATTGCCCAGTGGGCCCATGAACAAAGTGGTCATGGTGGTAGAGATGGAGGTTATGCATGGGCTCAGCTACATGGACTTCCACTCACCAAGGCTGACCTGGCTACAGCCACTGCTGAGTGCCCAATCTGCCAGCAGCAGAGACCCACACTCAGCCCTGAGGTGACCAGCCAGCTACATGGTGGCAGGTTGATTACACTGGACCACTCCCTTCGTGGAAGGGGCAGCGATTTGTTCTAACTGGAATAGACACATACTCTGGATATGGGTTTGCTTTCCCTGCACATAATGCTTCTGCCAAAACTACCATCCGTGGGCTTACAGAATGCCTTCTCCATCGTCATGGTATTCCACATAGCATTCCTTCGAACAGGGAACACACTTCACAGCAAATGAAGTGCGGGAATGGGCACATGCTCAGGGAATTCTCTGAGGGGAATTACCATGTTCCCCATCATCCAGAAGCAGCTGAGTTGATAGAACGGTGGAATGGCCTTTTTTTTTTTTTTTTAATCTAAACAAGGGGAATTTATTGGTTCATGGTTTTGATGCTAGGGGAAGTCCAAACCAAGGCATTACCAAGGTGATGTTTTCTTCTTGGACACTGGTGCTCTGGGCTGGCAGCCTTCAATCTTTGGTCCTGGTCTCTCGTGACCTTCCCTTTTCTTCTGGGTTCCGTTGACCTTCAGCTTCTGGCTGCTCCCTCTGTGCCTTCCTTAAAAGACCTTCAGAAATAGGATTAAAACCCATCCTGGGCCATATCGCAACTGAAGTAGCCTCATGCAAAGGACCTCTTACAAGGATTCGCACCCACAGGAATGGATTAAGTTTAAGGTCACCTTTTTTCTGAGGTACAGAACTCCAGACCACCACAGGGGGAGATAGGGAGTGAGTGAGGATGGTTATTGCATTTTTTTTCTGGGTCAGGAAATGTTCTAAACTTGATTGTGGTGGTAGTTTCACAACTCTGCAAATATACTAAACGCCATAAAATTGTACACTTTAAATGGATGAATGTTAAGATGAGTAAGTTAAATCAATAAAGCTGGTTTGGAAAAAATAATACACAATGGTTAGTGATGGAGTGGCCTGTGATAAGGAAAGGCTCTAGAAACTAAAAAGTGCTACTGAAAGGAGCTAAACCCACAATTGGCTACAGAATTTGCAGGGCCCAGCACGGAATGAAAATGCGGGGCTCCTTGTCCAGAATGTATTAGGAATTTTAAGACAGCGGCACAGAGCATTAAATCTAGCAGGTTTCCTTCCAAACACAGGTCCCCTGCAACTGCAAGGTCACGCGCCTATGAAGCCAGGCCTGAACATTTTAAATATTTTGGCAAACCCAGGAATTGGGGAGGTGGGCAGGAGTCAGAGTGGGAGGGGCCTTGAAAGCCAAGCTGGGGAGTCTGGACGTGCTGCAGCAGTAGGGAGCCCTGGAGTGTTTTAGGCAAGGAGCCACGGCTTTATCAGATCCTTGTTTGAGGACCTAGAGTCCATCGCTAGGCGCACAAGTCTCCCCATAGGTTGTCTTCAGAGCTGTGCTGTCCGATTTGCTCACACGCAGCTGTGGAGCTCCTGGAACGTGGTCAGTCTCGATTGAGATTTAAGTGCAAAATGCAGTCAGATTCCAAAGATTAGTACGAGAAAGGAATGTAACATATCTTATTAATGCTTTTAAAAATATTGATCACGCTTTCAAATGATAATATTTTGCATAACTGGGGCCAATCATTAAATTTTTTGTTTGTTTTTTATTCATTTTTTTCTTCATTTCAGTAATTAAAATTTTATCTGTTTCTTTTTCATTTTTAAATATGGCATCTGGAAAATTAAGATTATGTATATAGCTTGCAATCTATTTCAAGGCACAGAGCTGCTTTTGAGGGAGGAGTTGTCATTTTCATCCATTATAAGGGGATGTATAACCCTCTTTCTTTTTTGGCATGGGCAGGCTCTGGGAATCGAACCCAGGTCTCCAGCAGGCAAGAATTCTGCCACTGAGCCACTTTGGCCCGCCCTGGCCCTCTTTTTAATCTTGTGTGCTGGTCGTCCTTTCAGTTGACCAGCTCCTGTGTTTCCTCCCAGGTTATTTTCCTTGCTTGTTAAATAAAGGTTCATGGGAGTAGCCTTTTGAAGACCCACTTATGGTGCCAAGTAGGTGGTGATACTTTGCGGGGTTGAGGTAATGTTCTCTAGGAAGCTGTGTATGTTCTGAATCAGCGTCCGCTGTATGGGGCTGTTTCTCCATAGCCAGGATTCACGGGTCCAGGAAACAAGGGGTGGAAATGGGAGTGGCACCACTCACTATCACCCTTAGTGATCCACTAGGAAAACTTTTGCTTCCTGTCCCTGCGACCTTAAGGTCTTAGTTCCAAAAGGAGAAGTGCGCCTATCAGGAGACACAACAATGATTCCACAGGACTGGAAGTGAAGACTGCCACCTGGCCACCTGGGGCTGCTCAGGTTTCTGGATCAACGGGCAGGGAAGGGGATAACTGTACTGGTTGGGGGTGATTGATCCTATCAAGGGGAGGACTGCAACAACACAATGGAGGGAAAGAAAAGTTTTCCTGGAATACAGGAGATCCCCTAGGACGTCTCTTAGTACTACCACACCCTGTTATTAAATTCAATGGGGAAAATGCAACAACCCAATCCAGGCAGGAGCACCAGCGGCCCAGAAATTTCAGGAAGAAGATTTAGGTCACCCCACCTGGCAAAGAACCACGGCCAGCTGACGTGCTTGCTGGGAATAAAAGGAACATAGAGCTAGTAGAAGGAAGTAGTGATTAATATGAACTACAGCCATGTGACCCGTTACAGAAACGAGGACGGTGATGGGCTGAGTATTTCCTTCCTGTTTTGTTGTGAGTATGTTTATATTTGTACATAAGGCAAATATCTTGTTTTCCTCTTATCATATGATATAAGCTGTATCGTTGATGTTATAGTACTTAAGTCGTAGGACATGAAGTTAAGAGTGAATGTCACCTAAGGACTTGCTCCCTATTCTGGAGAGATGTACTGCGTTTCTGATTGTACACAGGACAGTTGAGTATTGTCAGGTGAAACATATGTCTTATTGTGTCCTATTTAGAAATTAAGCATGTTTCAAAGTGATGTGTAGAGCTGCCAAGTTGACAAGGGGTGGACTGTGATGGTCAGGTTCTGATATCAACTTGGCCAAGTGATGTACCCGGTTGTCTGCTTAGGCAGGTACTTGCCTAACCATTGCTGCAAGGATATTTTGTGGCTGGTTGATAAACTGGAAGCCTGGTTTATTAAATCATCAGCCAGTTGATTGCAGCTGTGGCTGACACACTTCCATGGAAATCATCTAATCAAAAGTTACCATCCACAGTTGGGTGGGTCACATCTCCATGGAAACAATCAAAATGCTCCCACCCAGCAATACTGAATAAGGATTAAAGGACATGGCTTTTCTGGGGTCCACCACAGATTCAAACCAGCACACATGAAATGTCCAGAAAAGGAAAATTCATAGAGACAGAAAGTATATCAGTGACTGCCAGGGACTGAGAGGAGGGGGAATGGAGAGTGAAAGCAGAGTTTCTTTTCTGATGTCATAAAAGTGTTCTGGAATTAGATCATTATAATGGCTACATACAGTAAAAACCACTGAACACAATTTCCACACAAGAACTGGTGCACAATGCCTACATTTTTAAAAGGGTGAATTTTATGCTGTTCTAGTTTGCTAGCTGCTGGAAAGCAATATACCAGAAACGGAATGGCTTTTAAAAAGGGGAATTTAATCTACAAGTTTACAGTTCTAAGGCTGAGAAAATGTCCCAATTAAAACAAGTCTATAGAAATGACCAATTAAAGGCATCCAGGGAACGATACCTTGGTTCATGAAGGCCAATGAAGCTCAGGGTTTCTCTCTCAAGTGAAAAGGCACATGGCGAACACGGTCAAGGTTTCTCTCTGATCTGGAAGGGCACATGGCAAACACAGCATCATCTGCTAGCTTCTCCTGGCTTCCTGTTTCATGAAGCTCCCCGGGAGGCGTTTTCCTTCTTCATCTCCAAAGGTTGCTGGCTTGTGGACTCTGCTTCATGGTACTGCAGCATTCTCTGCTCTCTCCGAATCTCCTCTTTTATAGGATTCCAGTAAAACTAATCAAGATCCACCTGAATGGGTGGAGACATGTCTCCACCTAATCCAGTTTAACAACCACTCTTGATTAAATCACATCTCCAGGGAGATGATCTAATTTCAATTTCAAACATACAATACTGAATAGGGATTAGAAGAAACGGCTGCCTGTACAAAATAGGATTAGGATTAAAACATGGCATTTCGGGCGGCTGCCGTGGCTCAGGAGGCAGAGCTCCGACCTGCCGTGCTGGAGGTCTGGAGTTCGATCCCTGGTGCCTCCTGCCCATATGCAAATTAAAAAAAAAATGGCATTTCAAGGGTACATTCATCATTTCAAACCAGCACATATGGCATGTGAATTATATCTCAATTTTTTAAATTAGTATAAAAACCAAACTTTTAAAAGGCAATTCATTCATTCAGTCAGTCCGTTCATCAAGCGTTTACTGAGTACAGACAAGTTGGCAGGCTGATCCCATAAGTGCTGGGACCACATATACCAGCAACAGTACATACAGAACTTGCTGCTTCATGAAAATGATAGCCTGGAGTAAAATATGAGGAGAAATGTTCAGCGAAAGCCTTAGAAACAGGATCTGCAAAAAATAAAACAGTTGCAGGTGAGTTTATTGCTGAAAACTGGCTGGATATTCCATAACACAGTTTCTATTGGGTCCAGATAAACTCATTATTTGCTGATGACATGATCTTATACTTGGGAAGCCCTGGGAAATCTGCAACAAAGCTCCTTGAGCTAAAAAACAAATTCAGCAAAGTAGTGGGATGAAAAATTAATGTGCAAAAATCAGTAATATTTCTATACACAGGTGATGGCCTGAGGAGACAAAAATGAAAAAATTCCATTCAAAATAGCAATCAAAAGACTCAAGTATCTAGAAATAAGCTTAACCAGGGATGTCAAGGACCTGAACACAGAAAACTATAAAACATTATTAAAGAAATCAAAGAAGATCTAAATAGGTGGAAAGACATTCTGTGCTCATGGACAGGAAGTTAGAATGTTGTTAAAATGTCAATTTACCCAAATTGGTCTAAAGATTCAATGTAATACCAATAAAAATTCCAATAACCTATTTTGAAGACTTGGAAAAGCTGGCTATCAAATTTATTTGGAAGGGAAAGAGACCTTGAATAGCTCAAGATATCCTAAAAAAGGCCAGCAGAGTGGGAGGACTAACACTTACTGACTTTAAAGCTTACTATAAAGCCACAGTGGTCCAAACAGCATGGTACTGGCACAAAGATACAAGTATTGATGAAAGGAATCAATTGAGAGTACAGAGATAGACCATCAAATCTATGATCAATCGATCTTCAATAAGGCCCCCAAATCCACTGAACTGGGACTTCAGTAAATGGGCCTGGGAGAACTAGATAGCAATAGCCAAAAGAATGAAAGAGGACCCTACATAACACCCTGTACAAAAATCAAAGTGGATCAAAGGCCTAAATATGAGTCAGTACCATAAAACTTCTAGAAGAAAATATAGGGAAACATGTTCAAGACTGGTGGTAGTAGGGAGCTTCTTAAACTTTATACCCAAAGCACAAGCAATGAAAGATAAAATAGATAAATGGGAATTCCTTAAAAATCAAAAGCTTCTGTCCCTCAAGGGACTTTGTCACAAAGGTGAAGAGGCAGCCAACTCAATGGGAGAAAATATTTGGAAACCACATATCGGATAAAGGCTTGATATCCTGTGTACATAAAGAAACCATACAACTCAAGAATGAAAGAGCAAACAACCAAAATATAAAGTGGGTAGAGGATGTGAATAGATGCTTTTCCGAAGAGCAAATACATATGGCTAACAGGCACGTGAAGAGATGCCCATCTCCATTAGTGATGAGGGAAATGCAGATCAAGACAACAATGAGATTCCACTTCACACCTATAAAAATGGCTGCTATTAAACAAACAAAACTACAAAAGTTGGAGAGGATATGGAGAAACTGGGACACTTAGGCACTGCTGGTGGGAATGTATAATGGTGCAGCCGCTACGGAAAACAGTTTGACGTTCTTTAGAAAATATTGAGTTGCTCTATGACCTGGCAATACCAACACTTGGGAAAATATCCAGAAGAGCTGAAGCAGTCACACGAACAGACATTTGCAAACTGACGTTCATAGCGCCACTTGTCATAGTTGCCAAAAAGATGAAAACAATCCAAGTGTCCATCGACAGACGAGTGGATAAACAAATGTAGTGTATACATACGATGGAATATTATGCAGCAGTAAGACAAAGTAATGCCTTGAAGCACATGACAATGTGGATGAAACTGGAGGACACAGTGCTGAGTGAAGTAAGTTAGGCACAAAAGAACAGATACTGGATGATTGTGCTATTATGACTCTGGTGAAGGTGATCTCAGAGCTTACGCTGTAGAATACAGGGGCCCAAGAGGTACACAGACGCTAGAAATGGGGGAAAGGCTGCCCATTGAAGTTGAACCTAAATGTAAGGGAATGGATAGAAGTGATGGGAGCTAATTAGTGCGATTATAAGCAACATTGCCACATATGCCGATTTTAAACGGTTGTGTACCCCAGAAAAGCCATGTACTTAACCCTGATTCAGTTTTGCTGGGTAGAATATTTTGATTAAGTTGTTTCTATGGAGATGTGACCCACCCAATTGTGGTGAGACCTTTTGATTAGTTGGTTTCCATGGAGATATGTCTCCACCCATTCAAGGTGGGGTTACTTAATGGAATCCTTTAAGAGGGAACCATTTTGAAAAAAGCTCAGAGCCCACACAGCCAGAGACCTTTGGAGATGGAGAAGAAAAACAGTCCCGGGGAATTCTTATGAAATGAGAAGCCCAGAGAGAAAATTAGCAGACATCACCATGTGCCTTCGAGCTGACAGAGGTGTTCCAGATGGCATCAGCTTTTCCTTTTTTTAATATTTTTATTGACAAAACAAAACAACACACAAACACGAACATTCTTAACGTATGAACATTCCATACTTGGTGTACAATCAGTGGCTCACAATATCATCACACAGTTATATATTCATCACCATGATCATTTCTTAGAACAGTTGCATCACTCCAGAAAAAGAAATAAAAAGAAAAAACTCATACATACTATACCCCTAACTCCTCCCTCTCATTGGCCACTAGTATTTCCATTTACCCAATAGATTTTAACCTTTGTTCCCCCTATTTTTTCCTATATCCCTTATCACTCCCTTTCATCGATCACTAGTATTTCAATCTACTCAATTTATTTTACTTGTTCCCCCATTTATTTATTTTTAATCCATATTTTTTACTCATCTGTCCATACCGTAGATAAAAGGAGCATCAGACAAGGTTTTCACAACCACACAGTCACACTGTGAAAGCTATATCATTACACAAACATCTTCAAGAAACATGGCTACTGGAACACAGCTCTACAGTTTCAGGCAGTTCCTTCCAGCCTCTCTAATACACCTTGAACTAAAAAGGGATAGCTACATAATGCGTAAAAATAACCTCCAAGATCACCTCTTGACTCTGAAATCTCTCAGCTACTCACACTTTAGTTTGTCTTATTTCTCTCTTCCTCCTTTCAGTTGAGAAGATTTTCTCAATCCCTTGATGCTGAATCCCAGCTCATTTTAGGATTTCTGTCCCACGCTGCCAGGAATAGACAGAGTCATGCCCCACTTAGAGAGGGGGAGGGCAGTGAGTTTGCTTGCCCTGTTGGCTGAGAGAGGTCAGATCTGAGCAACAAAAGAGGTTCTCTGGGGGGTGACTCTTAGGCCTACTTTTAAGTAGGCTTAGCCTATCTTTTCAGGGATGTTTCATGGGAACAAACAGCAAGATTGAGGGCTTGGCCTATTGATTTGTCTCCATTGCTTGCAAGAGTATCAGGAATTCTCCAAATGGGGAAGTTGAATTTTCCCCCTTCCTCCCCATTCCCCCAAGGGGACTTTGCACTTTATTCACTACTCAAATCACTCAGCATCAGCCGTTCTTGAGTGAAGGTAACCTTTTGTTGGTGCCTAAGTTTGGAGATTTTCACGGCCTTAGAATTGTAACTTGCAATTTACTAAATTCCCCTTTTAAAAGCCATTCCATTTTTGATATATTGAATTCCAGCAGCTTAAGCAAATGGTTTGGAGCTGCTCTTTCCCCGGAAAATGCCGCGTTCTCTTCACCCATCCTGCGGCAGGCCTGTGGGGGCTGGGCTTCTTGATGAGGCTGTTTCCATGGAGATGTGGCCTTGCCCATTCCAGGTGGGTCTGGAACCTTTATGGTACCAGGTACCAGTACCTGGTACTGGGACCTTTATGAGGATAAACGACAGAAAAGCCTCAGGAAGGAGGGAGTGTTCTCTAGAGCTCAGCGAATTAAAAGTCCAGGTGTCCAAAAGGGAGGTGGAGGAGCCTGAGAGGAGAAGCTGTGGTTTGGAGCTGCTCCTTCCCCAGAGGCGCCCAGGAGAAGCGGAGAGAGGAGGCCGCCGAGGCCAGAAGGTGGAAGTAGCTGACCCAGGCGTGGAGGACGGGCGGACGTCGCCACGCGCCTTCCCGTGGGACAGAAGCGTCCCCGCGCCGGGTCTGTTTCCCCAGCCCCGTGTCGGCCTGGTGGACCCTTTCTCGGCCTTACATCTGTAAATTTACAAGTTACTAAATCCCTACTGAAAAAGACGACCGATTTTTGGGGTACGTGGCTCATGTTCGCAAACCCGAGCAGAAGCCGCACCAGAGGGCGGCCTTCTGGGGCCGGGGAAGGGCCGGCCCTGCCGGCCTGGAGAAGCATGAGGGGCGCGGGGTCAGCCGGAAGGGCCCTGGGCGTGGGCCTGGCGGTGTCAGGGCGCCCCAGAAGCCGAGCAGCGGCTGCTGGGCTCCGGGAAGGCCGGGCCGGCACCTACTGGGCAGGCGCCCCTGGCCCAACTCCCCCGAGGGGCCTCCCGGGGCCTTTCCGGAGGCGCTGGTGGGGACACAGCCCACGCGGCTGCCCGGCCACGGCACAGGGCTGAGGTCTGGGGCGCCGCCCACCGCCCAGCGGGGAAGCAGCCGGAGGGCGCGGGCCCGGGGCCGCAGAGGGACGGGCTGGGGGGTCCTGGCACCTCCCTCGGCGCCGCCCTCCTGGCCCCGCGCTGCCCGCCGCCGGGTCTCCCCGAGCGCCGCGGGCAGGCGGGCTTGGGGCCCACGGGGGAGAGCGTGGGGCGAGGGCGGCGTCCAGAGCGCGCGGGCAGGTGCGGGGCGGCGGGAACCCGGTGTCCGAGCGAGCGGCCTGGCGCAGCGGGCCCGGGCCGCCTCGCTGGGGACGTTGTTCGCTCAGTTATTTCCCCGGAAATGGCGTTGGGGCGGCAGCTCGGGCCTTCCACCCTGTGCTGCAGGCCCCATGGGGAGCGGACACGCGCAGCTCGCGGTTTGCAGAGGCTGAGGGGGTCGTCCAAAATCCATCCTTTTGCTCCTTTTAGCTACGATGTTGACACATGAGTAAAAAATATGGATTAAAAATAAATAAATAATAGGGGTAACAAATGCGAAAATAAATTGACTAGATTGGCATACTATTGATAGATGAAAGGGACTGATAAGGGGTATAGGAAAAAGTAGGGGAACAAACGTAATGGAGACACTAGTGGTCAATGAGAGGGAGGGGGAAGGGGTATGGTGTGTGTGAGTTTTTTCTTTTTATTTCTTTTTCTGGAGTGATGCAAATGCTCTAAAAAATGATCATGGTGATGAATATACAACTATGTGATGATGTGGTGAGCCACTGATTGCACACCGTACACGGAATGTTTGTAAGTTAAGAATGTTCATGTTTGTGGATTTTCGGGTCAAGATGGCGGCTTAGCAATGTGTGCGTTTTAGTTCGTCCTCCAGAACAACTACTAAATAACCAGAAACAGTACAGAACAGCTCCTGGGGCCACGTCAGTGACCAGACACACAGCGTACCCCAGTCTGGACCAGCTGGACCGGCTGCGAGCAACCCCCAGAGCCGTGAGTTCCCAAAGCTGCAGCGACAGTGCCCCTACCCCACAGGCTGCTTCCCAGAGGGGAAAGGAAAGGACTTTACCAGCAGCAGGGACTGGGCACAATCAAACACCAGTTGTGGAATTAATTAACAAATTCTGACTACTAAAATTAGGCCCCCAGCTTAGGTGAACCTGATCTAAGCAGAGGTTGCTCATTTTTGCCCCGGCGCCAAGGGGGCAGGACTGACAGAAAAAGGGGGAAGAAAAAAAAGAAGGAAACAGAGGTTTTTGTGGCTGTGTATCCACAAAGGCTTGACTGCCTCTGGATACAGCAGCAGGACTTTTCAGGCTGCAACTGCCCCGGGCATGGGCAGAAGTGAGCTCTTTTGGGGGCTTGTCTGGAGCCTGTGCCTTCCCCAGGGCAGAGGTGAAGCCCCACCCAGGTGGAATCCCTCCCTCAAGGAATTCAGACCCCAGAGCTTGGTAATTTGAAGCCATTAAAACCAGCCTACAACCTCTCCTCTGTCTCCACCACGCCCCCAGCAGGGAGAGTCTGCCAAAGTTAAAGGTACCACATCATCTTATGCTGGTGGGTCCTGCAGTCACACAAGCACCACATACTGGGCAGGATAAGAAAAAACAGAGCCCAGAGACTTCACAGGAAAGTCTTTCAACCTGCTGCGTCTCACCCTCAGGGAAAACCGACGCAGGCGACTCTTTCCTCCTGATAGGAGGCCAGTTTGGTCTGGGAAAATCTGGCTGGGGTCTATAATATCTAAGTAGACCCTCCTAAGTGTGTGTGGGGGAAAGGCACCACACAAGCAGGGCAAGAAACAAGAAAACAAGAACTGAAAAATTCTCCTCTGTTAAACAAGCTAAAGGTCCAGATAAAGCTGAACGGAATGTCAAAGAACAGATAGACAACAAATTCATCCAGCAAGAAAACCCTAGATAAAATAAGTGAAAGCAATCTCCAGAATAAACTAATTAAGGTAATTAAATGCCTAGACGCCAGCAAAAAATGATAAATCACACTAGGAAAATTGAAGATATGGCCGAGTCAAAGGAACAAGCCAATACTTCAAATGAGATACAGGAGCTGAAACAATTAATTCAGAATGTACGAATAGACATGGAAAACCACATCAAAAACCAAATCAATGAATTGAGGGAGGATATAAAGGCAAGGAAAGAACAAAAAGAAGAAACTGAAATTCTAAAAAAAACAAATCACAGAACTTATGGGAATGAAAGACACAGTAGAAGAGATGAAAAAAACAATGGAAACCTACAATGGTAGATTTCGAGAGACAGAACATAGGATTTCTGAACTGGAGGGCAGAACATCTGAAATCCGACAAGAAACAGAAACTATAGGAAAAAAAATGGAAAAATATGAGCAGGGACTCAGGGAATTGAAAGACAATATGAAGTGCATGAATATACGTGTTGGGGGTGTCCCAGAAGGAGAAGAGAAGGGAAAAGGAGGAGAAAAACTAATGGAGGAAATTATCACTGAAAATTTCCCAACTCTTATGAAAGACTTAAAATTACAGATCCAAGAAGTGCAGCGTACCCCAAAGAGAATAGATCCAAATAGACATACTCCAAGACATTTACTAATCAGAATGTCAGAGGTCAAAGAGAAAGAG
>PVIY010052965.1:0-14909 GCA_004026745.1 Myrmecophaga tridactyla | reverse complement strand
TTAATAACCCTACAATGTCCTCTAACTGTTCAAATGAAAACAATAATCATGTCTCTCCTTTTAAATGAAAAGCTAGAAATGATGAAGCTTGATGAGGAAGGAAGTTGTGTCAAAAGCCAAGAGAGGTGAAAATTAGGTCTCTTGCACCAATAAGCCAAGGTGTGACTGCCAAGGAAAAGTTCTGAGGGAAATTAAAAGTGCTACTCCAGTGAACACACACATAAGAAAGCAAAGCAGTCTTATTAATAATATGGAGAAAGTTTTAGTGGTCTGAACAGAAGATCAAACCAGCCACAATATTCCCTTAAGCCAAAGGCTAAACCAGAGCAAAGTCCCAACTATCTGCAATTCTGTGATGCCTGAGAGAGGTGAGAAACCTGCAGAAGAAAAAATATGAAGCTAGCAGAGGTTGGTTCATGAAATTTAACAAAAGAAGCCATAAAAGTGCAAAGTTAAGCAGCAAGCACTGATGCAGAAGCTGCAGCAAGTTATCTGGAAGATATGAGATGACTGATGAAGTGGCACCACTAAACAACAGATATTCAGTGTAGACAAAACAGCCTTATTGGAAGAAGATGCCATCTCGGATTTTCATAGCTACAGAGGAAAAGTCAATGCCTGGCTTCAAAGCTTCAACGGACTGGCTGATTCTCTTGTTAGAGGCTAATGCAGCTGGTAACTTTAATTTGAAGCCAATGATCATTAACATTCTGAAAACCCTAGGGCCCTTAAAAACAGCTAAATCAACTCTGTGCTTTATAAATGGAACAAAGCCTGGCTGAGAACACATCTGTTTACAACATGGTTGACTGAATATTTAAAGCCTACTGTTGAGACTCTACTGCTCAGAAGAAAGGATTCCTTTCAAAATATTACTGCTCATTGACAATGCATCTTGTCACACAAGAGGTCTGATGGAGATGTACAATGAGATGAGTGTTGTTTTCATGCTTGCTAAAGCAACATTCATTCTACGGCCCATGGATGAAGGAGTTGTTTTGACTTTCAAGTCCTACTATTTCAGAAATACTTTTCATGAAGCTACAGCTGCTATAGACAATGATTCCTCTGATGGATCTGTGTAAGGTAAATTGAAAGCCTTCTGGAAAGGATTCACCTTTCTAGATGCCATTAAGAATATCTGTGATGTGACAGAGGAGTCCAGGATCACCAGCAGCCAGTCTTCAGGAACAAAGCATCATCTTGATGATGCCTTGATTTGGACATTTTCATGGCTTCAAAACTGTATGCTTGTGAGCAATGACAATGCAGTTTATTCGTCATCAGTTCTCTGATTATCATGACCCCAAAAGAGAAGGTGTTATAGAACCCAGGTTAGGATCAACAGTGAACCAGCTTATTTGGATATCTTGGACACTGCTGGTCAGGAGGAAATTCACAGCCATGAGGGAGACAGTACATGTGAGGTGGGAAAAGCTACATCATCTGCTACTCTACCCCTGACTGTCAATCATTCATGCAGTCTGCCAAGTTTAAAGAGCTCATTTTCCATGTCCATCACGCCTATGAAATTCCCCTGGTGCTGGTGGGCAACAAAATTGACCTGAACAGTTTCACCAGATTCTACAAGATGAAGAGTCTTCTTAAAATAAGACAGCAATATCTACTCAAGATAAATTAATTGGTAAAACCATGATTGGAAGACATGATCTCTGTTTTCACATATAGAAGGAAAAAAGTAGATACTCTGAAAGGTTTTATATCAACAGCATAAAGCCAATAGATAGAAAATAGAGGGGAAAAGCTTTTTTCTTAACAGTAATGACTTTCTCCCATTGAGAGATAACTATCAGTGGCTTAGAATTCCCTCATATATGAATAAATTCATCACTGGAAGTGCCCATAAAAGGCTTGAGTGCCCCATTTCACAGAAATGCTTTAGAAATGATGCCTGTTAACTTCTATAGCACTAATGTCTATGAGTCCATTATTTCATGGTTTGTCTACCCAGCATGGCTTGCACTTAGGGAAGTCACAACTGTGAAGTGGACTGGGGATTTTGCTGAATTAGATGCCACTGTAAAAAACTAAGGTCTGTCCTCAAGAAAAAGCTAGTCTGCTTTGATAGTTACATATTAAGAGAGAAAATAAACTAAGAAGAACTGAAATTCCTGAGGTAAAAGTTGAATGGTATAAGCTACATTAATTGGGAAGAGGGAAGGATTTTTAAACCATTAGTTGGCTAGTTAGTAGTTAGTTTTAGGAAATAATAGGAGTCAGGTCTTCAAGTCAGTTTGAACCTATTAATAGGTCCAGGAGGGACAGAAGTGAGAAGAACACTATACTTGTGTCCATGAAACTCACTCTTGGTCAAAGAAGAAGAAGAAGAAGAAGAAGAAGAAGAAGAAGAAGAAGAAGAAGAAGAAGAAGAAGAAAATTATTAAACAATTGGGAAAAAAAAAAAGACTGAATGATAACAACCAAATGTTTAGAATTTCAAAAAAGTGAAAATCATACTCACTCTGGGAGCATCAGCAAATACTGCATGGAGTGTAGTGGGGAAATTGTTTTCAAAAAGACTTAGGGATAAATCCAATAATGTTGACTGATGAAGATATGAAGAAGGACAAGAGAGGTGAGGAGAAAAGGTAAAGGAAGAAAATAAGAGAATGGAAGGAAAAGGAATTTAATGAGTATGCAGGAGAAAGTTGAGGGAAAACAACAACTGAGGAACTGAAGGATTATCCATGGCCTTCAACTGAAGGAAGTGAAGAAAAAGTGACTCCATCCTGATCCATGAAACATACTATGATTCCTTTTACAATAAATGGTGTGAGATTTTAGCAAAATGCTTTTCTGATACAGTCAATAAAATATACCCAAAGAAGGAGTCAACTTTTCTGAGGACAGATACAGTAATGGAGTCAATTGTACCAGAAGAGATCTGATGACAGAAAGTCCCCACACCCCATCCTCTAGTGGTGGTAGTAAAGACAAGAATCAAACTTCTCACCCATATCAGGACTGTATGATTTCTGATAGAAGACAATTCAGTTACATTTTTTACATGGGGGTGGGGGGGAGAAGCCCAAATAAATAAGTGCATTCAACTTACTAAAAAAAAAAAAAAAAGAATATTCATAATTTACAGAAGAGGTCAAAATATCAATATTAACAGATGTTCGGAAGAAATTAATTCCAACCTTCATGGATGACTTTGAGGGGTTCAAAACTTCCGTGGAGGAAGTAACAACAGATGTGGATGTAATAGCAAGAGAAACAGAATTAGAGGTGGGGCCTGAATTGCTGCAATCTCAGGAAAAACTTAACAGATAAGGAATTCCTTCTTATGGATGAGCAAAGAAACTGCTTTCTTGAGATGAAATCTATTCCTGGTGAAGATGTTATGAACACTGTTGAAATGACAGCAAAGAATTTAAAATATTATATAAACTTAGTTGATGAAGCAGGGGCAGGGCTTGAGAGGACTGACTCCAGTTTTGAAAGTTCTGTGGGTAAAATGCAATCAAACAGCATTAATGCTATAGAGAAATCTTTTGTGAAAGGAAGAGTCAATCAAAGCAGCAAACTTCACTGCTATCTTATTTTAAGGAACTGGCACAGCCACCCCAACCAGCAACTACTACCCTGATCAGTCCACAGCCAACATCAAGGCAAGACCCTTCACCAGCAAAAAGATTATGACTTGTTTAAGGCTCAGATGATGGTTAGCATTTTTTAGTAATAAAATATTTTTTATTAAGATATGAACATTTTTCAGACATAATGCTATTGCACACTTAATAGACTACGGTATACACACATTTAGAGTATAGTGTAAGCATAACTATTAAATGCACTGTATGCATTTAATACATACAGTATGTATGTATGACTTGCTTTATTGCAGTGGTCTGGAACCAAGCCTGCAATATCTCCAAGGTATGCCTGTATAAATATATATGTGTAAATAAATACATTCACATATACATAAACACACATAACCCCACATACAAAATGTTCACTGAGCAGCTTCAAATATTTTTTCAGGATTGAAAACAATAAACTTAATCCTCATTTAATGAGCAAATACTTTTGTATCTTTCCATTTTTCTGTATGCATGAACATCTTTATATCTATGTAACTGGCTGTACTATTTTCTATAACATGTATATATCATTCTCATACCTCTTAGAGCAATAGCAAATCTCATCTCCAACAGCTGATCTCTGATTTTTATGTCCCATCTCCAGCAGTTTATTCTTCCCCATAAAATTTCAAACATGGCTGTCCTCATAGCTAAACAACAATCTCAGTGGCAGTGCAATAGTATTTAAAGAGGAAGTATGAGCAATGTGATGAGCAGTGAAGGGCAAGTTCTGTATACTTGTAGGACAAGAAATAGTTCACCCAAGCAATACAGAGAATTTAGGGAAAATATTTTGAAAATAAGGAAAAAGGCAATACTGAAAAAATAATCTATATAATAAGGAGCAAAACCAGAGTTCTATTCCCTGACTTCAGAGAACACTGAGTCATCAATAGAAAAATCAACATGTTAGAACAATGGCTTTTAAAGGGTGTTAAATGGGGACCACAGAGGCAAGTAATATGCAAGGTCAAAACTATATTAATGACACTAGGAAGTATTTGCCTTTTTCACTCCCATTCTCTCATGAGTATATAACAGGATGACCACCTGTCCCGGTTTTAGCACTGAAAGTACCACATCCTGGGAAAACCCTCAGTCCCAAGCAAACTGGAACAGTTAACATACTAGACTGTATGGGGTTGGGGTGGGTGGGTTTCCAGAGGTTACAGAACATGTTATATTGCAACAGATTGAATGTAGATGCAGATAAGAGAGCTGTCTTTTCTTAAACCAGACATCAAAGACATTTGCAAATATATAAAACAATGTCATGCATCACTAATTCTGTTTTGAAAATGGATTTTCATAAAAATGTTACTTATATAATCTGTTCATTATTGTTACTTCTAAATGTTAACAAATATTTTTAAATACTCTATTTTGATTTCTAATAAAAATATCATGATCGCAAAATGTTTGAGAACTGCTGTCAGAAATAAATAAAACATAACATACCCTCCCCCTTTCTTTTCGGATACACTTATTCTTATCACATTATAGGAGGGGGGTCTCAGCTATGAACTAACCTGTTGTGTCACACTGGAGCATACCCTCTCGATGACCATGGGATTTGAAAGTTGAGTGGAAGGTCTCTAATTGCTTCTGAATGTTAACAGTGGCTGTTTTGACAATATCAGCTGCCGATCCTTGTACCGTTGTGTTGATAGCTTGACGCTCAGCCTACGAAAATCAATAAAAAATGCTCCATCAAGGATGTCCACATAGTTTCACACCTGCCCTTAGTGTCCACAGAGTATTTTTTTTGATCTACATCCACACTGAAAATTTAGATTATGTACCCATAATTTTTCAACTCAGGCTGCATCCTAATAGCAACTATAATGACTTGAGGCTCTAGATTTGGGGTTATATACACAACGATGGACTAAGTATTAGAAAGTCAGACTGCTTCTGTTTAGGAATCCTCACTCAGAAGCCAAAATCCGTATTGTAAGAATGTATTTAATTGCTCAAAATTATTTTATAAAAACATTTATCATCAGCATTCTAGCTGTTCTAAACTTCATTCTAAAAGGGTCTATTCCTCAAAATACAACTCCTCTTAATGCTAAATAGGCATGAGCATCATTCTTTGTGATGTGGGCTAGAATGTTCTAAGAATATGACTCAGAAAACAGGATCTATTCAAGGAAGGGTTCTAGGTAACTTGAGGGATATTCTTGAGTTGTCAGTCATCTGGGCTATACCCAACCTCTATCTAGTACACTGAATACTTATTAAAGAGATGTCTTTTCCATTAACTGTGGTTTTGTTAAATGCTAATGAATCCATTCTCAACTGAGTGCAGTTGTTACTGCTTAAGGACCCCTTCTCGAAACTCTATTCCTACGGTAGCAGATTGTATCACTGTTCCCATTACTTGCTGCCTTTCTCTTATGAAATTACACAACCCTACCCATTGCCATGTGATTTGAAGTATTGTTCCCTATAAAAGGATGGCCTTGACTTGCTTTGGCCAATGAAATTTTAGTAAAACTGACACACAGCATATCTAACAGCTATCCAACATTGTCACAAAAGGTGTGTGGAAGGGGGCGGGGGGAACATATCCCAATTAGGGGCTTTTCCTTCCTTCTGAACTCCAGAATGAAGAAAAAATGGATAAAAATCACAGTCAAACCAGAACCAAATGTAATATGAGTGAAAACAAGGTTCTTTGTACAACACTGAAATTGGGGGTATTATTTACTGTCATATGCAAGCAAAATATATCTAATATATATTTCACACTTATAGTATTATATTTTCCTGATTCTCTTCCAAATTAAGAAAATTTAGCAGTCATTGCATTGTGTCCCACAGAGCTTCTCCCTTGGTCACCAGGAGTTTTTCACCTATATAAAGAGATTATATAGGCTTATGGTAATGGAAAAATAGGAAATCAGGACCAGCCCTCCCACTGATAATAGCTGGAAAGAATATAAAAAGCCTCTATGAATAAATCTAACAGTTAAAAACGAAGTGAAGAATTAAAGAACCTAACTCTCTAGGAGATTTAGGAGAGAAAGGAGACCAATGGATGTAATCCTGTCATTGGAGGATTCCGATTTTCCCAGGGGAATCAACAGTTCCCTGGAGAGGCAGCTGAGCAGAGCCTCAGACAGCCTTGAGGGGCTTGGGAAAAAACATTTGGGTTCAAGACCCAACAAGTAGAGGTTATGAACCCAAACCAATACCCTATCATTTCTATCCTTGAAATTGGATCAAGGTAATTCTCTATTGCTGATCATTCTAGTGTCCTGTCAAAAGCAAATGTAAATCCTCTCTGAACAAAAGGAACATCATCATATAGGCTTCAGATTATTCACACAATCTTTTATATACGATGTTTGACACTCAAAAAAAAAAAAAAACAAGGAGTTGAGACAATATAGGTAGAAAGTTAAGAAAATACAAAACTCTTCAAAAGAACAGACTACAGGGATAAAAGATAGGAGACTTATCAGACTGTAGACTATCAAACCTATTAAAACTAAAATAATGTTTAATATATTCCAAGAAATAAAAGATAAGATTGAGTATTTCATCAGAGAATCAAATACCATAAAATAGGAACAAAATGGAAAGGCTAGAACTGAAAAATAAAATAACAGAACTCAAGTTAAAAGCTTAATGGTTGGCCATACATTCAAAAAGTCCTATATCTCCAAGAAGGAACACACACAGACATGTTAATTTTAAAAATACACACGCTTAGAAAGAAATATAGTATATTGAAAACAACTAGAGAAAAGAAGGAAGATTGCATTTAAAGGAGCAACAATTAGACCAGAAGTTAGCAAATTATGGCCTACAGGCAAAATCCAGTCTGCCTCCTATTTCTGTAAATAAAGTTTTATTGGAACACAACGTGTTCACTCATCTATATATTGTTTATGCCTGCTTTCTCAGTAACCGCAGACTTAAAGAGTTGTGACAGAGATCCTACAGCATGCAAGCAGAAATTATTTACTATTGGCCCTGTATATATATATATATATATATATAAAAGTCTACGAACACCTGAATTAGACAAATAGTTGACTTCTTAACAGAAATAACATAAACTAGAGGTAAAGAGATCATCTCTTCAATGTGCTGAAAGAAAATAGCTGCCAACCTAGAATTCTGGAGAAAAATAAACTTGACAGAGGTGAAATAAAGATATTCATAAAAATAAAACTGGTAAGTACTCCCAAGCTGCAGAGCTGCAACACAGAAAATATTACAGGGTACTATTCAAACAGAAGGAAAATAATATTATATGGACAGTCAGAGATACAGAAAATGGTGATAAATGAAAATGATAAATATAGGTAAACATCAATTGTATAATACAATACTGTAATGTTTACTGAGGTATAAAATATATATATTGAATTAAAATACATGCCAACATTGAGTTTAAAACATCAAGTACTAATTTATAGTAGATTTTGATAAGTCAATGATACATAAAAAAGTAACTTCAAGAATGGTAAAAGAAGGCATAACAGGTTAGCCAAGAGAATGTCATTAAATAATAACACAACTTTACTGTAGAGGTTCTTTAGCATATTGGAGAAGTTCCCTTCATTTACTTTTTTCCTGGAAGTTTTTATTATAAATGGTAGTGATTCTGCCACATTATTTTTCTTTATCTATTGATATCTATATCTATTGAGATATCTTTTGTTTTACCTTTAATTTGTTAAACTGATAAACTACATTGATTGAACTTCAAATGTTAAACCATTCCTGGGATAAACTTAATTTAGTCATGTTATATTATCCTTTTTTTATGTCACTGGATTTGATGCTCTAATATTTTATAATAATTTTTATTTATGCTCATGAAGCATATGAGTCTACTTCTCTTATAATCACTTTGTCAGGTTTGGATATAAGGGTTATGCTGGTTTCCTAATAAGTTTGGAAATCAGTTTGCAAAATGTTTCCTCCTCTATTCTATAAAAGATTTTGTTTAACATTGGTATTATTTCTTTATATTTGAAAAAATCTTCCAGTGAAACTTCCTGGGCTTGGAGTTAATCTTTTTGTTAAGGTTTTTTATTTATAAATAAATTTCCTAAATATTAAAAAAAAACTAATCAGATCTTAAATGTCTTGTGTCCATTTTACAAATTATGCAAGAATCTACTGACCTATCTTCAAGTTCGCTGACTGAAAAAAAATTTCTTCTGCTATCTCCAATCACTATTAAGGCCACTCAAAGAATTTTTTCAAACCAGATATTCTTCATGTCTAGAATTTCTGTCTGATTCATTTATTATAGTTTTCATATCTCTTCTAATATTCCTCATCTCTTCACTCACTAAGGACATTTCTTCTTTTAAATCCTTGGACACATTTAATTAACAGCTTTAAAGACTTTGCCTCCTAAGTCTCACATCTAGGACACCCTCAGGGTCTTTTTCTATTGACACCTTTTCTTTTTTTTACTGATTATAAGTCATATTTCCCTGCTTCTTCATAGGTCTAGTAATTTTTATTATATACCAGACATTGTGACTAATACATTATAGCTTTTTGAATTATTACTTCTTCATTGACAGAGTATGAAATTTTAGTCAGGCAAACATATCCTTGTATACCTATCAGATACGATTTTATTCTGTTAAGGAGATCTACTTCAGTTTTTAACATAATTCTAGAGTGTGGCCCTTATTCTAGCTTTTGATTCTTACTGCTAAGGCACAGCCTTTCTGGGATCTCAAATGAATGCTTGTTATTGTCATGAAGTCTCTTCATACTGATTATACAACTTATTAAATCACCATTCAACCCTCAGGTCCACACCAGGCAATCTCTGTTAGGCTTCACAGAGTGCCCCTGCTCACACAAAGCCAAGGCCTTGGCAAAGGACCGGTGATGAATTCCTACACAGAGTTCTGTAGCTCCACCCTGCCAGGCAAACAAATTGTACTGATTGTTTTTTGTTTTAGTTCTTGCTTGTATGCAGTATGGTAGGAGTCACATTTCATTCTTTTTCCAACTGACTATCCTGTTATTGCAGCACCATTTGTTGAATTTTTTGTGGGGGGAGGGTAGTGCACACGGGCTGGGAATCGAACCTGGGTTCTCCTACACGGCAGGCGAGAATTCTACCACTAAATTACCCTTGCACCCCCTATTCTGATGGATTTTTGTTGTTGTTGTTGTTTGTTTTTGCACGGGCAGACACTGGGAATCAAAACCGAGTCAAAATTCTGCCACTGAGCCACCATCGCACCGCCCTCTGATTGTTTTTTGAATGTTAAACATCAACTTTTCAAGATTGTACACCTCCAACCATGATAGACCATTTCCAGACTTGTCTGCCTAGTAAAAACAACTATAAAGCTCAAAAAAAAAAAAAATGATAGAGGCAATTATTTTCAAGCATTTGACAAAAGGTAGCCCAGAAGAAAAATCCTTGAAGTGAACCTCAAGATTGCTCTAGTTTGCTGGCTGGGGATACTTTCCTGTTAAGTAAGGCCTTGGTCTCACTGAGCTAAGGAGGCAAACATCAGAGCACTAGTGAAATGGATTTATATTTGCTTTTGGCAGGAGACTAGAAAGTCTCTGTCTGGCAAGTGGGACATGATTCCCAGGAATGAGCCTGGCACCATGGAATTGACACTGCCTTCTGGACCCAAAGGAGGAAAAGAAGTATAACAAAATAAGGTATCACTGGCTAACAGAGTTCAAATAGAGTAGAGAGGCTGTTCTGGAGGCCGCTCTTACGCTAACTTCAGCTAGATATTGCTAATTGCCACACAGTTTGCCAAACCCCAACCAACATAATTCCTGATAACCCTAAAGAATAGCTAGGCTCTATCTGAGATTCTACAAAAATTTCATGCACTAAGTTTACTTTTCAGAAACCTACAACCTCCAGATGGTTCCTAGGCCAGATAAGTCCTGAAACTTAGAGGGGCCAGCCTCTCCAAGAACATCAACTAGTTCCATCCCCCTATACCATATTGTCAACACTCCTTTTCAACATGAAAAAGTTTCAATGGGCATAGTCCAAAGATCCTTATAGAGTGGGAGAAGGATCTAAGGAGAAGGAGGAGATATAGCAGAGAAGATAGGAATTAACAAATGAGTATGACAGCTGAATCACTATATTGATATTTCTTTTAGTCTTGTGTCTTGGAGCAGCTAGAAGGAAAAACCTGAAATTGAGGAAATGTAACCCATACCAACTTTGAAATCTGTTCTATAATTATTTGTTAAAATGTACTTTGAAATTTATGGCTTTTTTGCATTTATGCTATATTTCACAATAAAAAATGTAAAAAGAAAAAAGAAAAAACTTAAGGAGACCTAAAAAAATTGAAGGAATCATGTTCCTGGATTAGAAATCTCATATTTGTAAATGTCTATTAATTCCATCTTTGAGCTATAAAATCAATGCAACCGCTATAAAAAAAATTCCAAGAGTATTCTGGGTAGAAATTGACAAGCTGAATCTAAAATTTATATGGAAATGCAAAGACTCAAGAATAGCCAAAATATCTTAGGGGGAAAAAAGTATGAGGTGGAAAAACCTACTCTATAATATATCAAGACCTCTAATAGAGCTGCATAATTAAGACAGTGTAATACTGTTTTAAGAATGAGAAAACAGAATAGACAAAAACAACAGAGTGTCCATAAAAGGACAAGGATTATATGATGAATATTTACAATATGTAAGTTCTTAGAGTCAGAAAACAGAATACAAATTACCAGAGGCCAGGATGGGGATAGGGAACGGGGAGCTGATGCTTAATTGGCACATAGCTTCTGTCTGGAGTGATGTGAAAGTGTTAGTATTGGATGGTGGTGATGGTTACATAATGTTGTAATTAACACCACAGAATTGTATATTTGAATGTGTTAAAATGAGAAATTTTAGATTATATATGGTGCTAGAATAAAAATTTTTTAAAAATCATAAAATGGTACAACATGTGAACCCTAATGTACACTATAGTTAATAGTATAATTATAACAATATTGGTTTATCAATTGTAACAAAGGTACCACACTTATGCAAAGTGTTTATAATAGGAAAAACTGTGTGTGTGAGGTGGGTATACAGTGATTCTGTATGTTCTGCATGATTTTTCTCTAAATCTACAACTTCTCTAATTTGAAAAATTTTAATGAAAAAAACTTACTGACAAAAAGCAAACAAAACTAATAAAAAAAGCAAACAAAACAAAAATGAATGTCTAGAAAGACACAGTCATATTTGAAAACTTGATTTGTGGCAAAGGCAGTACTGCAAATGAGTGGTAGAAAGTAAGTCCTTTCAATATATAATGTAGGATAATTACATATACATTTGGGTAAAAAAAAAAAGAAAGAAGCTTGATCTCAATTTCACATAATACATAAAAATCAAGCCCTGGTTAATTGAATATACAAATGTAAAAGGCACACACTTACACCTTGTGGTAGAAAAAGCTTTCTTAATTAGATCACAAGGTACTATAATATTAGAAAAAATTGATAAATTCATCTAAAAAAAGAAGCTTAACATCATTAGTCTTGCAAATTAAAACCACAATGAGGTATGACTACACACCTATCATAATGGCTAAAATGTAAAACATTCATGATAGCAAGTGATGGCAAAGAATTATATACATATACAAAACCAGTGGGAGAGTAAATTGAGATGAGCACTTTGCAAATCTACTAGAGAGTATGCACTAACAATAAAAATATGCTTACTCTATGACTCAGCAGCTCCTTTCTTAGATAAAGGAAATGGGTGCATACATTCACCAAAGATATATACAATAATGCTCATAATAGCTTTATTAAGATATCCCTAACCTGGAAATAAATAAAATACCTGCCAATAGTAGAATGGATAAATGGCAGTTTGTTCATAAAATGAAATACTCCCCACCTAAATAAAGAAATAAGCTATAGTAAGAGACAAATCTATGAATCTCACAGACCTAATACTGACTGAAAAAAAACCCAGACACAAGAGTACATATGAATAGCAATGACAAGAATCAAACATGTAGGAATAAATCTAACCAAGTACATAAATGACTTGTACACAGAAAACTACAAAACACTGCTGAAAGAAATCAAAGACTAAAATAAATTTGTGTTTTGGATTGTATTTTTAGGTATTATATTGTTAAGATGCCAATTCTACCAAAAGTGATTTACAACTCAACCAATCTCAATCAAAATTCAAAAAGCCTTCTTTGCAGAAATGAAAAAGCCAATCATCAAGCTTATAAGGAAGGATAAGGGGCCTGTAGTAGCTAAAACCATCTTGAAAAAGAACAAAGCTGGAAGTTTCATACTTTCCTATCTGAAGACTTAAGCCACAATAATCAAAACAGCATGGTACTGGCACAAGGACAGACATATAGACCAACAGAATAAAACTGCAAGCTAGAAATCAACTCTCACATTTATGGCTAAATCATTTTTGGCAAGGGGGCAAAGACCACTCCATTGGGAAAGAATAGACTCTTTCACAAATGGTGCTGGGAAAACTGGATCTCTATTTGCAAAAGAATGAAGGAGGACCCTACCTCACACCATATACAAAAATCAACTCAAAATATATCAAAGACCTCAATATAAAAACCAGAACTATCAAACTCCTAGATGCAAACATAGGGAAGCAACTTTAGGGCCTTGCGTAGGCAATTGTTTCTTGGATTTTATACCCAAAGCACAAGCAGCAGCAATAAAAATAGATAAATGGGACCTAATCAAAATTTAAAACTTTAGCGTGTCAAAGGACTTTATAATGAAAGTAAAGTGACAACCTACACAATGGAAGAAAATATTTGGAAACCAAATATCTGATAAGGGTAAGATATTCAGAAAATATAAAGAAATTCTACAACTCCACACACACAAAAAAAGATAGCCCAATTTAAAAATGGGCAAAAGACTTGAACTGACATTTCCCCAAGGAAGATAAACAAATGGCCAAAAAGGGCATGAAAAGATGCTTAATATCATTAGCCATCAGAGAAATACAAATAAAAACCACAGTGACATACCATTTAACACCCACTAGAATGGCTACTATTAAAAACAGTAAATTACCAGTGTTGGAGAAGATGTGGGAAAAATAGGAACACTTATTCCTATTTGGAATAGGTTGCAATGTAAAATGGTGCAGCTGCTCTGGAAGACAGTTAAGTATAGAATTACCACACGGCCTAGCAATTCCCCCTTCTAGGTACCTACCCAAATGAATTGAAAACAGGGATTCAAAAAGATATCAGCATACCAATGTTCATAATAGGATTACTCACAATTGCCAAAAGATGGAGGTAACCCAAATGTCCATCAACCCATGAATGTATAAATCAAATGTGGTACATACACACAATGGAATATTTCTTATTCAAGGAGATACATATTAAAAGTACAAGATACTACTTTACTCCTACCTGAATAGCTAAAATTATACTAATATTAGTAAGTGGTGGCAATGATACAAGCAGTGAGAACTCACATACACTTCTGATGGGAGGACAAATTGCCACAGCCATCATGAAAAAACATTTGGCTTTATCTGCTAAAGGTGAAGATAAAAGCATACTCTATTTCCCAGCAATTATCCAACTAGGTTTTTAATAAACACAATGCCACCGCATTACACCAAGATACCTGAACAAGATATCTACATGATCCATAATAGCTCCAAAATAGAAAATAAAATGCTCATCAATAGCTAAATGGATAAATTGTGCTATATTTATATAATAAAGTACTATACAGCAAAGAAATGAACAAGTCACACTGCCATGCAACAGCATGACTTGTCTAAATTTTCACTAAGAGCTAGACATGAGAAACACAGAATGTATGATTTATACACAGCTCAAACATATACAAAAGAAAATTATAAGTTTAGAAATTATGATAGCAATTATTTCTGGGAAGGTGGTAGAAGGCGATTAAGTGGAAGCATGTGGGGGTCTTCTGGAGGGCTGAAAATGTAAACTCTATTTCTTTTTTTTTTTTTTAATTTGCATATGGGCAGGAGGCACCAGGGATGGAACTCCAGACCTCCAGCACGGCAGGTCGGAGCTCTGCCTGCTGAGCCACGGCAGCCGCCCGAAACTCTATTTCTTAACACTGAGTGCTGAGTGGTTGTTACACAGGTGTAACTGTGATAATTCACTGATACTGTTCTCTGTACTTTCTCTAAGTGGTTGTTACACAGGTGTAACTGTGATAATTCACTGATACTGTTCTCTGTACTTTCTCTAAGTGGTTGTTACACAGGTGTAACTGTGATAATTCACTGATACTGTTCTCTGTACT
>PVIY010052964.1:0-14945 GCA_004026745.1 Myrmecophaga tridactyla | reverse complement strand
CTCTATTATTGTTTTATTTCTTTTTCTGATGTCTTTTTATTTCTTTCTCTAAATCGATGCAAATGTTCTAAAAAATGATGAATATGCAACTATATGATAATATTAAGAATTACTGATTGTATATGTAGAATGGAATGATATATTAATGTTCTTTTGTTAAGTTTTTTAATTAATAAAAAGTTTAAAAAAAAAAAAAGAGTAGCTTAAAAATCCAGAGAATGTTTATAATCTGCAATATATTGCATGTACAGAAAATTCTGAAAAAAAATATATACCCAAATACCAGTAATGGCCTAAGCATTTATTAAGGGAAATATGGACAATATTGATATTTTGAACTAATTTTCTCTATTCTTCAAATATGGTAAATGAAAATGTTTCATTTTTTTAAAAAATAATTTTTATATATTCATATATTTACAGACTTTTCAATGGGCACAATTTTTATTAAATTTAAGATAGGCCACAATATGTCAGAAACTTCCTTTTCCCACCTTAATATATCAGCTATTTGCCAATATAAATCTTATGCTACAGAGAACCAGGATTTCCTAATGTTAGCTAGATCTACCTTTTGCATGTCTTCAATTTTCTCTTGCTCAGGTTGTCCTCTACCTGAAGAGATTTTCCTGGCCTCAACTTACCGTCACCTATTAAAAGTCTACATATCTTGTTTAAGGTACATATCAAAAGTCACCACCCTTAAAGAATTAACTCAGCAGGTTTGGGTTGTCCAAACCCTGCACATCGCAAAGAGAGGTCTGGCCACTGACTGGCTTGTGGAAGGTAACCTCTAAGCCTTTGGAATATCACACCTGATAGACATTTCTTTTTTCACCTGAGGCCCTGGGCCACACCCCATATTTTATGCCAACAATGTGGTTTATGGTGGCCCCATGCTGTCAGTTTGACCTTTAGAGGTCTGGAGACTGAATAGCTGAGGTCTGTCACGTGAGCACTCCATACTTATAAGACTGACTGTTTCGGTTTGTTAAAGCTACCAGAATGCAATATACCAGAAGTGGGCTTGCTTTTACAATGGGGACTTATTAACTTACAGTTTACAGTTCTTAGGCCAAGAACATCTCCCCATTAAGGCATCAATAGGACAATACTTGGACTCCGAAGACAGGCTGCTGTATTCAGGACCCCTCCGTCACATGGGAACTCATGTGGCCAGGATCTGCTCGTCCTTCACTCCCTGGTTTCCTAGCTCTCAACTTCTGGCATCAGTGGCTTCCTCTGTGCTTTGTTTGGGTCCCCTCTTAACTTCTCTGGAGCTTTTCTTGTGAATTTCTCTCAGTTTTGTCTCTTAGCTTCTATGAGTATTTTATCCTCTCATTATTGATTCCAGCAAGATCAAGACCCATATTGAATGAGGTAGATCACATGTCAATTGAAATAACCTAATCAAAAGGTCCCATCAATAGGGCAATGAGATGGCGGCTCAGTGGTAGAATTTTTGCCTGCCATGCCAAACTTTGATTCCCAGAGCCTACCCATGCCAAAAAAAAAAGGTCCCACCAATAATAGGTCTGCACCCATAGGAATGGATTAAAGGGACATGATCTTTTCTGTGGTACAGAAACTAACAGCTTCAAACTACTACACTGACCCTCAGCGAAAGCCCTGGACACCAAAGCTCAGGAAAGCTTCACTGGTTGATAATACTTCACGTGTGTTGTCATACACCGTTACCGGGAGATTTAAACACTGTCCATATAATTTCACTGGGAGAGGACAATTGGAAGCTTGTGTCTGGTTTCTCCTGGACTCTGCCCAGCCATTTATGCCTTGTTTCTTTGTGATTCTAATCTATATCCTTTCACTGTAATAAACCATAACCAAGCATATAACAACTTTTCTGAGACCTATTAGTCCTTCTTTGAATCATTGAATTTGAGGGTGATCTTGGGGACAAAGCTTTTTTTTTTTGATTCTCTTACATGGAATGATCTCCATAGTTTTAGCCTTTTTAGAACCATTTGCCTATCTACAGAAATGCTACAGAGAGAGTAAGACCTTAAAGCAAAGTTGACCTAAAAGCAAATGGCATTCTTCAAAGTAATAGGTTTTATTTGTTTGTTTATTTTTTGCATAACCTCAATAAGAGTTTCTGACTTTGTTATAACCTTCCCAGTCAATAACTTTTTTTTTACTAAGGATAAATGTATTTTGAAATTTTCATCACTCTTCATTCACAATTTGTTTTTTTCAGTTGATCTATATTGCTTATAAATTGCTTCATCCACTATTGCTACAGTTCCATTTCAGAGGTCTGCATATATAATTCTCCATATCCCTGTCACATATCCTTCCCTTATGTTCCCTGAAATGCCTTTCATCAAAGAGCATTAATCTATTATATTGTGACTGCCTGGTCTCTTATCTATATCCTCTATACAAGGGATCTGTAATTGTTCTCATCTGCTAATTATTCCCAACACGTAACATATTGCCTAGAACATAGTAGGCACCAGATAAGTATTTGCTAAATGGAAAAATGAGTGCATGACCAGTGCATGATGAGAACATTGTTGAGTTAAATTAAGTCATCTGCTTGGTCCAACCCTAGTAACCCAGGGTCACAAGAGCATGGGGTGCAGGAAGTGTGAATGGTGCTATGAACATGTTGTATTTTGCTTTCTTCAGAACTGTTTTAATTGCATTTTTTAAAATGCTGATAATGTTCATTTCGATATATTGCTTTGATGAAATGTCCCCAAAATACATGCACCGTATGGGTTTTTACCAAGGGACTTGCTTAAATTAAAATCAAGGCAAGAACACATTTAATTAGAAAAATTGATGTTTTGTATTCTCCAGCATTGCCTGAAGGGTGTTTATTTGGTTTGCCCTGGGAGGCCAGTGGTCTTTTACAGCACTTATGCATATGAGAAAAGTTCCCAGGAGTGGAAGAATTAGCCTTACGGTGGGTGAAGCTACACTGATTGCTGTTTTACTTAACTGCTTCACATCTGCCCTCCTACATCCCCAAACTTGCTCTTCCTTTGCAGCCCTATCTCTTCTCACTTATTGAGAGCAGGGCTGTGTCTTAGAGCCTACCACACAGTGTTATATAGAGAAGATAAACAGTGTGTGTCAAACTACAATTTAAACAAACTAATCTTGGTATGGATCCCTAACAATGGCCAACACTTAGCAAATACAGAACTTTTAAAATCGGGAATTTACTAAGACAAGTAAAATGCATGCATACTCTTTAAAAGAATAATTTTAAAGTGTACTATTGTACATTCATCTGAAGCATCACAGAGATTTTTTTAACGTATGTAAATTCTAAATAAATGCTTTAACCAAAGATCTGTGATCAACTTCTCTTTAATGGAATTGCACTGAGTTGAAAAGGATTCCACCAAGCTATTTACGAGTATCAAGAGTCCCAGGAAAAAGTACTGCCTGAAAGTTGATCAGAGTCACAAAGCCTTTCTCTAACAGACTCACTCTGCTTTTAAGTGCCACGGTGAATCCAACTGTTCCAACACAATCAACTCATCAGCCTTATCCATATTGAGAATTTTCATAAATGGCAGTTTTTCAGTTTCTCAGAAACCAAAGCATCTGTAATGTACTTTCTGCAATGAAATGAAATGTATTTTTAATATTTGGCTGAGATTTAAATCCTCCAGAGCCAAGATTTCAGAGCAAATATTTCCACATTAATTGAAAATTTTATTTATTGTCAAATATATTTCATGGTTTATTCATGCAGAGTACCTCTCCTTGTCTTTTACCATTCATTCCAATGACTTCACGGAGAAGCCAACGGTGATTTTCAAAATTGGGGTGACATTTAAAATCAGGGTGATACTATTTCTCTCACATGAAGAAATAATTATTTCTTCTTTTATGCTTAACATCTATTTCACTGGGTGATTTCGCTGATAGTCTCTTTCTTGTCTAGCTCACCGGATAGTTATGAAGATTCACAAAGAGATAACATATGTGCATCTGCTAAGTGAATGGTAAAGGGTTTTATAAATACTGGAGATTATTACCATTATTATTATTTATCCAAAGTAAGACTCAAAGATCAAAGACTTGAGGGGATATAGAATATGACTGAAGGAATTAATTTTGACATGTATGGGGGTGGGATGAGAGAGAAAGAGAGAGACATGAAGCCCTGTGATTCAGGCATGGTTCTGGGGTACAACCACCTGTGTTCAATTCTGGCTCCACCAATTACTAGCTGTGTGACTTTGAGATCTTGTGCAAGCTTCTCAACTTTCTAAATATTACCTACTCAATATTTTAAATTCATATAATAGAGTTAATAATATTTTATCAGATTGTTATATTAGTAAACTAGATAATTCATACAAAGTTGCAACTGCATCATAAATTGTCACTTACCGTTAGCTATTATTATTTTGCAAGAACAGAAGCACCACAGAAATCGGGACTATATCTATTTCATGTATTTATTCATTCCTTACACAACTGTCTATTGCAGGCTCTGTCGAGGCACTGTGTATGCAGCAATGAAACAAGACAGAAAAGATGCACATAATTAAAGGAAGCTCAGGGATAGACAAATGCTGTAAGGGAGCTAAGACGGATTCATCACACTGAGAGATGGGGAGTGTGGGGCTGGGCATGGGTACTGCAGAAGGCCACCCAAGAGGATGGAGTCTGACCTAACACCTGAATGATGAGAAGGTACAGGCCATGCGAGGCTCTGAGGAAAGAATAGTTCAAGCCCAGGAAATAACATCTGTGATATGTCTGGGACAAAAGCTAGCTTGACTCAGAGGACAGAAGAACTTTGCATGTCTTGAGCATGGTGAGAGGAAGAGTAGGATGAAGTGAAGGTGGAGAAACAGAGAGAGGCCATATCACATGGAGCATGGTACGCCATACTGAAAAGTTGGATTATCTTCCCCTTACATTATAACTTTCCCACTGTATTATAGCACCTTGCATGTCTGGAAAATGTTAGATGTTCAGTAAATATTTTTAAGATAAAATGATAAGTATATACACAAATTATTTAAAAATAGTTGTACTGAGAGGGTATTTAGGACACTAGAGGCTTTGAGACTCTCAAGAGATGACTTTTCTGAACGGAGAATCATAAACTAGCCATGTATTCAGCTCTTAAAACAGTGGTTTCTACCTAATTTTGCAATGACTTACATGTAACATCTCTCCTTTATTCCTCAAAGTCATTAAAACTAACTATTAAGTCCATCCTTCGCTGGCCCATTCTAACCTAGAGCTTGGATCGTTACATTTAGGTTTATAAAACAGATGGTTTGTAGCCAATGATGGAAATGTTCTATGTTTGCAGTGTTCAATATAGTAAGTACTAGCCACATGTGGCAAGTGACACTGAAGAAGTGAATTTTTTGCTTTATTTAATTTTAGTTCATTTAAACTTAACAAGCCCCTGTGGTTTGCAACTACTGTAAAGGTTGGAGCAGGTCATATTTGTTTTTCCCTTTGCCATTAACGTTCTTCATCAGCTTCCAGCATCTCATCCCCTTTAACACTTACTCTCTCTCACTCCTGGTTTGTGCAGTGGTCCACTAAGTAAGCACCCCGAGTCCCAGTCTTGAATAGCATTCATGCATGAACTGGTCACACTGGCTCTGCTCCTTGGTCTTGACTCTAAACCAAACCCAAAGTCTCTCCCATTGTGGTGAGACTATGTAGACTGGGTGAGACACATAGACCAATCAAGCACACCCATCTCTGCTATTCAATGAAGAACCCTAAATTGATGAGTCAGAGGCATCTTCCATGGATAGCTCTATACATCTTAAATGAATTGCCCCTTGTGATGCTTTTGCCAGCGCAGGAGACACATCTGTTTCAAATCAAAACAAGATTGAGAGATGTTCCAGAATTAGCTTTAATTTAGTTACCTCTAAAAGTCAAGGAATTATTATTTTATTTGCAATTAGTGCTTCCAAATATCATGTTCTCAGTATCATTAATAGTAGAACTACTGGATAATCATATGTCTTTAAGAAGAAAAAAAGCTGTGAGAATTTAATTGCAAATAAAACATCTCACTTTTAAATATAGTATCCTTCTGTGTTTGTAGTCAGAAGGCAGGGAAAGAATAGGGGTTTTTGCTTTTCTATTCAAGTTTGCCTCCAGGGAGTGAGTCACAAAGATGATTACAGGGTACCTCAGGCAGATTACCAAAGCAATATTTAGGGCAATTCAAACTGACTCATTCATGTTATATTTTGTACTGAAAGACACAATTTCCAGATTTAAACTTTTTTTTACAAACACTATTCAGGTTCCTTGGACATCAAAGAATACTTTAAAAACAGATTTTGATGAGTCAGATGGAAATAAATCAGAGGCATGCAGATTAAATGTCTAAGAGAGAAAAGATCTAGGAGAAATGTGCTTGAGGGAAAATCCATTTGAGATCATCTTGAAACTAAGGCATTTTAAAAGGGCTCGTTTTTCAAAATTCTTTTATTAGAGGATCTAAAATGAAAAAGCTTCTTCAGGCATTCAGACAACAGATTCCATTGTTCCCCTTTATAATGCTTAGTAATAACTCAAAGATTTTTTGATATGTACAGAAATATGGTAGTGAATAGGAAAGACTTCTAGGACTTACATAGCAGATGTGAGTACTTTACTTCACCACACCAAAGCAATTACCATCCAGCTAATCTCAATAGCAGCATCTATGGTGTTAACAGTTTGTTTCTTTTAATTAACTCTTTCCCTAACAGAGTAAGAGTGGAGCTTCTTGCCAGTGTTCTATTCTCTAGAGGGAGATTTTTAAATTCAGAAATCCAGGACCCAAGAGATAGGTCTCCAGATCCCAAGAGCAAGGATACTGACATGAAACATTTAGTGATGTCTCAAAAGCAAATGTAATCCAGATGCTGAAAGTATGTGGCAAGTTCCAACCATAAAATAGTCATCTAAAAGACCCAGAGTATGCTTGTATTATTTTTGAAGTATCTTCTTCATGCAAATAAGAAATTTTCTTAGAGAAGTGTTGGGCCTTGGAGAATTGGACCAAGAAGCTAACTGTTTAGTCAATTGCATGGTTTGACAATTCTCTTCTTGCTTTAGCTGCCTCTAGAACGAAAGCTCACTCTCTGCTGTAGCCTCTTATCAGAGTCTGTTACATAGATAGCAATACATATTTTGTTTTGACTGGATTAGCAAATAAGTGAAGGGAAGAATTAATTTCTAATTAAAGTTAGGAATAAATACATTGAAGGTCTGTCCATCATTCACGCCTTGCGATCGAATCATCTCTTAATTCTTAGCACTGAACATGGCTAGCTTACTTAAGTTTCCTAAACCATGAATACATCATGGTATCCTACAGTTGGCCAGGAGACAAAAAACAGTGTTAGTCTATTAAAAGAAATTTCTAACCAAAAGTAGATCCTTTTCAAAAATTCTGGGTCCGTGTGGTCCAATCTTACTCACAATTTATCATCACAGAGATTAATACATACCAGAATGTATGAACAGTAATGAATCTGCTCAGATATTTATAGAAATCATTTTTTCAGCCAATTCTTCAAGATAAGACAAAGAATCCATTCAATAAATATTTGCTGAGTGCCTATTACAAGCAAAACAATGTAAATGGATTCTTGAGAGATGTAGAAGTATATGAGAAGCACATATCAACAAGTACTAAGTAAAATCATGGGTGGATAGAATTTTAGGCTAAGAGATGGACATGGTAAGTTTATTATCTATCGTAAAAGTAACTGAAATGTAGAGTTAATGCTTGATGAAAAGACTTTTCTGGGAAAAAAAATTGTATCTAGCAGAATCTTCAGAAACTTTCTCTTTAGCAGGCATGCTTTTCCTTTTGCTTAGTCCTGCAGTATTAACCTTACATTAAGACAGTCCGAAAGCAGCTGGTACTATACTTCATTTTGGGTAATTACTGTCAGCTTCATGCTATTGAATAATGTTGTTCCATAATGACACAGATAATGTAAAACTATTAATATTTGTGCTTTAGTCTTGTAGAACCTCATTTAGTCAGAAATATCTATAACCAAGATTTGTGCACATGTACAGTACAATGGAAATTGGTGTTTATAATCATGCCCCTGAATGTGCCCTGAGAGTCCAAAATGCCTTCTAAAAATGAATTCTAAGGCATAAAACAATTACGGTCAATCAAGCAACAAAAAGTATGTTCCTATTACTATAGCTAGAGATAATACAGAAATATGCTAAGATGTAGTTTATGTTCCCAAGAAGCTTACAACCATAGAGGGACTTATAACTCACTAAACACTGTTTAGTAAATACAACATGAATGTTGAAAAGGGAACTTCTGCCCCAACCTTGACTTCTTGTCCTTTTCTAGATATCCTGTCTTCAAGGGAAGAGAGGTTGTTATTGGCCAACGCATGGAATCTTTACTGAGCTCTGATTTACTAGTGGGAGGGCTCAATACCCAGGCTTGTGGGCATCTTTCACTTCCTGCCTCCATGTGGTAAACAGATTTCTCAGATTCAGTTTTCCTAGATTCAGAGGAAAGGCTTGGAGCCTGAGCCATGTTCTCCTACACAGATATTACCTCAAAGGGCTGCACTGGAAAAAAAATGGTTGTTTGGAGATGAATACATTGCTATTTTATTAAGAATTGCTATACACAAATTCCTTGGCATGACTTCCTGCAGAGGAATGAGTAATAAATTTATCAAAATCCCACACTGAACCCTTAACATGGTATTTAACCAGAAAGTAAGGGTAAATTTGGACTCATCTGGGGCCGTCATAAAGTTGCTATTTCCTTTCCTCTTAACTTTAGTTGGAAAATGTATACGGTTGCCATACATTACTTTTGAAAACAATATTTATATTTTCTAACTCTTTCCTTAAACCATATATCTTAAGAGGAAATGCTAAAGAGTTGCAAGATGCAACATGAATGGCTTCTTTTATGTAACCGGGGTTACTGACTAATCCTACCTCTCTCTCTTGACTAGGGCCACTGTGAAAGCAAACCCTGTAATTTTGGTCCTTTACTCAGTGGTTGATGCTCAGCAAGTGCTCAAAAAATGCTAATTAAACGAATGAATGAATTTCTAATATAAGTTTGAAGTAAATGATTTGAGAGTCTATCCAGTGTTCACTGCCTAGGAAATCTAACAATCTTTCAGGAGATACTGATGAACTAGAAGTGACCATTAAGGTATCTGGACTTTGAATGTATCTGTGGTATCTCTGTCAGTCAATAAGTGGAAGATGACCTTATTGGGATGCAAGATATTTCTGATTCACAGCAGCCCCTTGTGGGTATAAAGATAACTTTAAAGCACATTCCCAAATATCATTCTCTATATGTTTTTATCTTTGATTATGTCCATGTCTATATCTTTGTCTGTAGCTACATGTATGTCTACATCTTCATCTATCTATATCCCAGCACCCTGATTGAATTCTAGTCCATGCTTAAGAAATTAGCCACTAATTCCACCCTAAGTCTACATTTGTTCTTAGATAAAAGATGGAGAGGGATTCTGTTTTGCTAACTTCTACAATGTTTATCCCACAATTATTTGACAAATTTGCTTCAGGAGAAATGTGGAGCATTGGAAATATGCCCAAAATGAAGGGTCACATGCATGAGCATCCAGCCAAATGTTTTGCTAAAGCAGTGCTGTAATTGACAGGACATGTTCAAATACAAGTGTGTGGTTATGGATGATGATGGTCATGATTGAAGAACAGGAAATGATATTGCTAACTGTTTTGCCTTTTAACTTCATTTTGACATAATTTTTAATGTACAAATTCAGCAATTGTTTACATTTCATACGTTTGCTTTATCTTTCTCTCTCTCTCTTTCTCTCTCCCTCTCTTTCCTTCTGAAATATATCTTTGCATATTTTTTGAGAACCATTTGAGAATAAGTTGCAGACATTGTGAAACTTCAACCTTAACCATTTGAGTGTACATTTCCTAATAAGGACCTTCTCTTACATAACTATGGCACATGAATTAAAAATTAAAGTATTTGGTTTTGATATTATCGAATTAACATCCCATATTCTAATTTTATCTGTTGATCCAATAATGTCCCCTGTGGCCATTTTTCTTTTGTCCACCATCACATATTGCATTTAGTTGTCACATCTCTTTAGCCTCCTTTAATCTGAAATGGTTCTTCAGCCTTGCTTTGGGTTTCCTGTCTTTGATATTTATTAAATGTACAGGTCAGTTATTTTGTAGAATATTTTGCCGGAATATATTTACCCTGACAACATATCCATGTGTCTGTGATGTCTAGCCTTAGGACAATTGTTCTAAATAAGACAAACTTCCCTGAAGATTCCTGTTGAAAGACATTTCTATTATCTTGAATCAATGCTTTAAAACCCATTTTAATGTGCTGTGACTGTATCACTTACCAAGTAGACTAAGTTGCTGTAACAAAGAGACCCAAACACTGCTTAGACAGAACTTTATTTCTCTCTCATGTAACAGTCAGTGGTAAGTGTTCCCGGACTGGCTGGATGCCTCTGCCTTCTTCAGCACAGGCATTCTATCTTGGGGTCCAGAGCAGCTCCCCTAGGTCTTGCTGTCTCATTGCCAATAGGAAAGAACAGAGATGTGCACATGAATCCCGGAGGGATTAATTGGGGATATGGCAGCATCACTTCTGCTCATGGTCCATTGTCCAGAACTTAATTTCAGGGAACACATCAACCTGCAAAGAAGCTGAGAAATGCTGCCTCCAGTGGGTGGCCATTTGCCCTGTGGTTTCATTACTGGAGAAAAGGAGAGAGGCACTTGGTGGGTATCTATCTGTCTCTGACCCAGAAAGTCTCAACGCATTATCACTTCCAGACTACCTAGGCTGCCATGTAAAGAGTGCAGTAGCCAAAGGTACAATGTGTTGGGAAAGGGGATAAGTGACAAGCTCAATTTGTAGAAAGTCTGCCAGGTAAGGCATCCTTAAATGGGAAAATGTGAAGAGAATTTTGAGATGGAAAATCCCTTGAAGATTCACTGGATTCTTGGAAAAACGTTCCGTTGGTCATGCCTCTCAACCTTACACCTTATCTAGCACTGTCCCTTTTACCCTATAGTTCAATGACACAGAAACACTTGCTGTTTTATCTGCATGCCCTGTTATTTTATGTCTTCTTCCAAAATGGATCTTACTTATACTTCTGCCTGTATTGTCCTCTTACCACCACCACTAACTAAACAGCAAATACCAACTCAACCTTCAACATGAATGAAAACTTACCTCTTCTGAGAGAGCTGTCTTGACTTGTAGAATATGATGAGTACTCCTAGACATTTGCAAAGCTCTTGCAGCACTGAAGTGCTCCATGGCACTTGTTTTCTTGAAGGAAGAGACTGTCTTATTCAATTTTGTAGCCTTGGTACTCTGTGCTTCAGAAGTGTAAGTGCCTGTTGCATACTTTCCCACCATGTGGGAGGGTAAGAGTAAGGAGAAATTTTGGAGGTCATCAGATGCAAGGAAGATATTCTAGAATACTAGGATATGGCAGGCTTCCAAATAATGGATTTCAAAGGGAAAGATGCCTGTGAAAAGGGAGAGCTGTTTGATGTAGAAGGGAAGGATGAATTGAGTCAAGAAAAGAGGAGGGAAAAAATAAGAACAATGGGCTTGTCAAAGAATACCTCAACTTGCTTTGAAATGAAAGTGAAGGAAGAAACAGTAGAGGAAATTAGAGAGAAATCCTGAAATACAGAGACAGCAAACTGAAGTTGCTTATTGCATATATACATATACACATTAATAGGTCATATGCCAAATTCCCTACAGATTTGTATGTGTTTATGTTCAAAATTAGATTTTAAGTTTTACCCCCGACCAAAATACACTTAAACAAGGTAAAATCTATCTTTAATTTGAGGCCCCAAATCTCTTTACCACAGGCATTTTTATTGGAAACTTGACCACATAGAGTCCTTACAAAATCTAGCAATTCTTGGCCACAATTACTTTTAAGTAACTAGCGTAACTTCAGAAAATAAATTGAAGAGGAATGTGATGTGAAAGACTTGATAAATGCATTTATTTCTGATAAGTAGTGCAGTTCAGGTATTTTTCCTCCTATGGTTTTAGGAATTTTTTTTATAAAACACAGGTGTTCAATGAAAGTACATAGTAAGCCATAGTTGACCATTGTTCCCAGCCCACCCTGGTAATAACACACAAAAGGGAAAGTGTTCTCTGTCATCTCTCTCTTCCATCTGACTCCTATCCTCTCTCACTTCACTCTCACCAAGTCTTCTGCCATTTGGCATATGCTTTTTTGAATATCCCAACACCTCCCAGGTGAACTTAAAATAAGGCATTTTTTTCCTTGGGCTTTTCCTTCCTCACTCGTCCAACAAACCAAGATGTACTGCTGCTAGCATGGTTTTCTTCCCTTTGTAAAGATCTGCCTATGCTGAACTGTACCTCCTCAAGGTGAGGGAGGCAACAATTAAATGATAGGATAACCCAAACGACTGGTTTTCAGTGTGGACTTTTCAGAATCCAACTGTGGCTGACAAGAAATGAAAACAAGTACTAGCTGATATTTACCGAATGCCTACCATGGGCTATGCATATGATATTTTACACTTATGGCTTCATCTCATTTTCACAGTAATCCTATGAGCTACTAAGATCCCCCATTGTCTAAATGGCCAGTGTTCATGCAGCCAAACGAATGGACAGGGGGCAACTAGTGTGGATGTGGAATTCCAGACACTATGCCCTCCAACAACTCCAAGGCAGGAAGGGGGTTTTTGTAATTCCCCTCAAATTCCACTAGACAGAAGCCACAATCTTGACCTTTCACATGTCTACCTGCCTGGCTGAGGCCTTCAATGCCTGTGAGTGCCCATTTGACAATTCTTTTTATTATAAGGATTGCAACTGTCACTAAAATTTATTCAAATTCTTTCATTATTTTACTATAAGAACCTTGTAAAAGTAAGTGAGACTATTACAAAAATAACTAAAAAAATACACAACTTATTTTTTAAATAAGCAGAGAAAGTCCTTTAAATATCTATGATATTAAAACACACCTTTAAACTTGAAAATTATTGTGTGCTTTTCAGTATGAAAATACATCTTTCATACAAACACACACACACAAACAATTTTCCTTTAAGAGCATATTATGCTTATTCATTTGATTATACCTTACATATTCTCATGTGTCCTTTCAGCATGCAAAAGTGTAAAATGTATATAATGAGGAAACCTCGTGGGAAAAAGGTTGCTTTTCAGCTTAAATATGCATTGTTTTGAGCTGATAGGAGATTCAACCTCTAAGTCGTTTTTGCTTTTCCCCTAATAGAGGACTTTAATCAAAGATACCAGTTTTTAAAGCTCTTGTCTATAACAGGTGCTCTTGCTATTCTTTTGGTAGTATTTTATAGTTTATTTTTGGAATGAACATGAGCATATTTACCTATCCCTCCTATTCCCTAAGTGAACACATACAAAAATTCATTACCCCCTTCTCTGTGCCCTAAATTACAGTAATAATAATAATAATAATAATAATAATAATAAATCTAACAACCAAAATGGCTGCTTTCCCAAATCTCTAAAAGAACTGTAATGTGACTAGCCTCGCTATTTTCTCTATTAACCATGTAGCCAAGTACTAAATCTGACAGATTTCTCCGATACATCTTTGCTTGTTGGCAACATGGAAATGATTCAAGAACAGTTAGGCTAAATGCCTCAGACTTTTTAAAACACATTGACAATACTGTGTTCTTTTCCATTTTATGAGCTGCTGTTGACATTGAGATTTTCCACATCCTTAGAACTGTGATGCTACCTCTGCTGGAAAAATTGACTATTTTAGTCAACTAAGTTGTTCGGACAAAAAACGTGCCTAGAACATCCTCTGGTGGCAATAGTGAGAAACACCAGTTTTGACATAACTAAAGCTTCCATTGCGTAGTCTCAATGCCCCATGATTGACACCCACCCCAACCCCAGAAACACAAACCTAATGATAGAGAAATCTTCTAGGTTCAAGACATGAAAACCACTTAGTCACACATTTCAGTATCTTTTCTGCCGTGGTCTTAATGGGGTGATGGCAGCACCTCGCCATAGGACTTGCTTTCCACTTTTTTCTAACACAGGTATAATTCTGGAAGGGAAAATAAGGAGATCGTAAAATTCTCCTTTCAGAAAAACAAAGTCTTAAGTGATACTTCTTACATATTTCCACAAAGACAAATTATTAATGTGTGGTTTGGATTTCTTTGTCATGAAAATAAAAGCTGCCTAAGTCTATCTATTTGAGGTTCAGAAGCCACTTTGCTTGTGGTCTTCAATGCTTTGCTTCAAAACTGCAAACCCCACAGAGACCTTTTTATTCCCCCAACAGCAAATGATAGAAATCAGTAAACAAAGAAAGTGGTTCTGATAATGGCAGGACTAAGGTGTCAATTGTGAATTAATTCAGCTTATGTGGCAAGCGAAAACTGTGAAGTAGGTGAGAAGCAGTATTTCTTTTAAAGGGAAAGGTTCTGAGAGTCTAGAAGCTGTTGATACCTGGCTCAGGTCCTCTGTGTTTGACACACGTCATAGAATAAATTAAAACTAACGAGGCTGGCTTGCGTCGCTAATTTCTTTAATGAGTTTGATTAATGTAAAGCTGAAAGGATGCAGCACAGGCCTACCTGGTAATGACAACAATCTATAGGTCTCTGTCTCCCAAAGAACTGGTCGGCCACAGGACTTCTTATTGTGTAAATAATCCCTTTGTAAATTCTTTAGATGTAAAGAAGGTCATTTCAATGATTCAGACACTAGGACATTAAACTTAATGAAACATTTGGTTGAACGTAACTGTACTACAGCATCAAAGATGGAATTATCCTTTGTCTTATTTGTCCCAGGTGGGGACAAAAAACAAAAACTCTTCCAAGACAATGCATCGCTCCCTGTCACTCAC
>PVIY010052963.1:0-14930 GCA_004026745.1 Myrmecophaga tridactyla | reverse complement strand
AAAAAAAATTGCTTCCTGTGCAGTCTTCTCATTTTAACCTCCAGGGAACAATGAGGGAGCTGTTGGCTCCTGTGGACATACCTGCCAGAGAGGGAGGCAGAACTGGGGTTGTGGGAAGACCCGGGGGTGGGCTGCAATGATTCCCTCACCATTAAAGTGAGAGGGTTGAAGTGAGGCTCTCTGAGGCTCCTTTTCAGCTTATAGTGTTAGGTTCTCCCCCAAAGAAGCAGTTTCATTAACCATGGTACACATATACAGTCCCATTCTGGTTTGTGGATTTTAGTTATAATTGGTAGTATTCACACAATCCTTGGGAGAGGTAGAGCTTTGCAAACATTTTTAAAGACATTAGCTCACTAATCCTTGCAACAGCCTATGAGGCAGGTATTAGTATTACCCCATTTTATAATTGTAAAAACTGAGGCTTAGAGAGGTGAAATAACGGTTCCAAGTTAAGTGTCAGAGTCAGGATTTCGACCCCAGTTTCCTGACCTCCTCCTCACCTCCTTTATGGCATCAGAAGAATCTCAAGACCATCCTGTTCACCCCTGTCCTGTGACCCTGTACTGGGATTCCATTGGAGGTTACCAGCAAACTGGAGTGGGTCTTCCTTCCTAGAATCCTTACCTCTGTACTCTGGGTCTCAGCTGCGCACAAGGGGCTTGGGCCCACCCCATTATTTAGTCATTAATAAGATGTTCTAAAGTCGACACTATTCCAGGCTTGGTGGGCATTCCATGCTGGGAGGAGAAAGCTGACACAGATAAAGCAAGTTATGGAGGTGGACATGGGTGTTTTTGGAGCCAGATAGTGGCTGGAGTTGCTGTCAGATTACTCATCCAGCAAAGTAGTACTGGGGAGAGGGAAGGCCTGGAGGCTTTAGTAGGGAATAGGCAAACCACACCAAGAGTGAACATGGTGGACAGAGAGGGAGAGGCCTGAGGTGACTTAGTCTGAGGAGGTCTGCAGCCCAGTCTAGGCCCTACCTGCACAAAGCCAAAGGAGCTAGTTTCTCATTTCAAATGTCCATCCCTTTGTTCTGCTTCATTATAAACACAGCAGAGCCCTGGCTGAGCCCTTCAGAGTTTGGGCCATACGAGATGCTGCCACATATACACAAGCACAGCAGGTTGGCACCTGGAGCCAGGGGAGTGACTGTGGAGTTCTCCGTCCTGACCATTCATCACTGGGATGACATTCTCTCCAAGTTCTGTGGAGTGCCGCCATGTTCTTAACCATTTTGGAGTCCCTGTGATTATTTGTTTAAAAACCTGTGAGAATGTGGCAAGAGGATGTAGTTACCCTAACAATGCAGTCTTATGGTTTTGAGTCTTAAGCCCTCCCCTAGGACATTAACTGCTCTTCTTTCCATCTCACTCACCCCTCCACAATGATGCTGTGGGGACCCAGGGGTAAACATATCCAGAAACCCTGTGACTCTGCAATGCTATCTGTGTGCTAAGGGCATGTGGCGTTGTGATGAAGTGGTTAGACCCTCAGATTGAACTGGGCCTATCTCCACCATGACCCAGGTAAAAGTAACTTCACTTCTGAGCCCCAATTCTCTCATCTGTAAAATGCAAATTAATAATAGGGGAGCCATATCAAAAGATATGAGGGCGGGCCACAGTGGCTCAGCAGGCAGAGTTCTCGCCTGCCATGCCAGAGACCCAGGTTCGATTCCTGGTATCTATGTAAAAAAAAAAAAAAAATCCATGCAAAATGCTTCAGCACTGGGCCAGGCACCAGAAATACTCAATAGATGCTGTGTTGTTCTCTGAAAAACTGTTGCCCAAGTGACTCTACTATAAACCAGACATTCTTAAGGAAAGCATCCCTAATAAAACATGCAGAAACCCTCTCACAGAAAGATATGGAAGGGAGGCTTAGGCCTCAGATGATGGATGGTGCCCAACATGGTACCCATCCCCCCTCCTCCTCCTCTTCTTCCTCCTCCTCCTCCTCAACATCATCATCAGTGGGGCTTACAAAGGGTCCAAATAAGAACCTCTGACTTCAGACATTTGTTAATTCTTAGCACACAGGTAATAAAAAGTGAACCCCACACACATCCCTGGAGGTAACTACAGCCAAGACTGGAACTGGTGAGGAAGGATCTCCCCCTTTCAAAAGAAAGAGACCACTTTGGGGGAGGAAGGGAAGTAGAGTGGGCAACAGCCCTGTATGCCAAGAGGGTCTCTTTCAGCCAGAAGCTTCTAATATTCCATTTGAAGTCAGTGGTTGGGTTTACCCCAGTGGTGAAGAAAGGGATCCAGCTTCTTCATATCTTTGAGAGACTCCTAGGATCCTAGAGCATATGGTGGAGTAGCAAACTCCACTGGATACCATGAAGACAAGGGGAACCCCCTAAGGAACCAGAGTGGCTCTGCTGGCCCCCTGAAGCAGAAACAGGATGGGAAGAAGGAAGGACAAAAATCAAGGAGGCTATGAGGACAGAGACCAGAAGGTAGAGCCCCATGGAAGCATCAGAGCTGGCCCCAAGTTCTTCAGACTGTTGTTAGAGTATGGGTGAACACAGGCTAGGAAGCTGTTGGGATATTCTACAAGCTGTTTGGCCTAGGCCAAACCCAAGCTGGTGTTGGGTAGTGGGGATTTGAAGAACAGCAGGCAGTCCTACAGAGGGGGAAGCTTAAACCACCCAGAAGGGATGGCCCCCTTGGGCATGGCCAACTCTGGTAGGTGGCAGTCCTAGTGCAGTCTGCCACCCTTCCCCGGGAACTACAAATACCTCCTGTACTCAGGACAAGGTGTATTGGTCTGGTAGGATAAAATACAGACCCCTAATAGCCAGTACATTCCTTCCCATATTGTCCGAACATATGTAAATGTTCAACAGAGACAGTCTGACTCTGGTGGGTATGTTTTATGACATCCAGCTCATTCCAATATTATATCTATTCTTGACGGGAAAGGAGTGAGATTCTTCCACACAGGACACAACACAAGAAAGGAGTGCTGCCTTTAGGTCATCTCCTTGCGATGACCACAATTGAAACCTGCTGGTTCGGGGAGACTAATGGCTACTAGTGAAGCGCTGGCCTTGTTCTCTCTTCTCTATCCGAGCAAAACGTCTTTCCATCACAGCCTGTGTGAGTTATGTTTTTGCTGATGACCATGGCACCTGTGAAGGAGTGGGCTGACATCTCCTTAGGTGCCTCTCCTTCTGACTGACACCAGCCCTCCTCCTCCCTTGCCCTGTGCTGTGCAGGGCAGTCACTCACTTGTGTCCCTGAGGTTGACGATGTATGTCTAGCACCCAGTAAAGAGCCTAGCATGCAAAGGGTACTCAGAGAAGGGAGAGGGTTTGACCAAAAAGGAAATAGGAATCCCTCATGCTGAACATGGGTCTGCTATTCCTCTTTAAACTTTAGACTGAAGAGAGTAGAACAAAGGTGACAATAAAATAGTGGCTCTATTTTAATTCAACTTATCTATTGCACTATTAATTATCCTTCACTTTCGCAAAATGCAGGCATAGTTCTAAACAGGATCTCTACCTGATCAGGCACCCAGTCAACACATTTGCCAAGTATATACCAAGGTTTAATGTAGACCCAGGCTCTCCACTGCCCTCTCACCCACCCCCAGCTGGTGCCAGACACAGGTGCACACAAAGGAAATGAGAGTTGATTTGATAACCTCAATTGATCTTTGACAACCCCTGGTTGGCAGTCATTATGAGGACTGGACTCTGGAAGAAGAGGAAGCAAAGACTGGTAAGCTGGCTGACCAAGATCAGGCTAATAACCTGTTCCTGACCATGCCAAAGAGTTCCTGTGTGTCTTATCGTAGCAACCTACTCCCAGCTGGTCCAGTAGTTCACCCCTACTGCTTGGCTCATAAAGACATGACTCATTGGTGGAAGTTTTCAGTGGTAGCTATGAATATCTGAGGGAAAAATAAGCTTCAGAAAATTATGAAACAACGAAGAGCTCTTAACAATTGATTTAAAATCAATTTGGTGAGGAAATACCACCCCAAATAGAAATGTTCATAGAGGCCAGGGGAAAGATCTACATTCCTCATTGCTATCTCTGTTACTGTCATTGCACTCATTTTCCAACCCCGACCATGTACAGGCAATTAAGTCCCTCATACAGACTCAGGCCTCAACCCTTGTGCAGTTCGACAGTTTATCAATAAAAAGAACAATAATAACTATGCTTCTTGTAGCCAGACACATACTCAGTACTTTATTTGCTTGTTTAACTCTCCCGTCAGTCCTCCAAGGTAGATATTATTATTCCCATTTTACAGATAAGGAGACTGAAGCTTCCTAGGATCACTCAGCTCCTAAGTTTAAAACAGTGATTTAATAGAAGTTTTTTTTTTTAATCTGCAGGGTGGGGTAGGAGTCAGCTTTGACTGATTTCAAAGAAGTTGATCTTTCTACATCTCTGTGGTTGTCAAACTTGCAGTTGGCAAGGAGGAACTGGAAGGGATAATGAAAGCATTCAGTGAAACAATCAGGACCCTAAAATATTTTGAGGTCCTAGATTCCACTGTCCAATGGAAATTCCTGCAATGATGGAACTATTCTGTATCTGTGCTGTCCAATAGGGTAGCCACTAGAGCCACATGTGACTACTGAAGACTTGAAATGTAGTTCTAATATGACTGAGAAACTGAATTCTTAATTTAACTTAATATAAACAGCCCAGTGTGGCTAGTGGCTATTGCATCGGATGACACAACTTTAGAGCTATGGGTAAAAACCAACAAAGATGACTGGGTCAGGGTCTGGAAACCTCTTGCATTTGGGTCACAGAGCAGCAACGAGTTGATGATGACTGGGGGCTACGACACATTGTGAAGTAGGGCCTCAGTGGGCAAGACCTCCATAGTCACCTCCAAATGTGGGAACTGAGACATAAATCAGAGAAAGGCAGGAGAGAAGGTGTGGACAGGGCAGGGGGAGAGGAGAGGATTGGAAAGCAGGGACAGGTACAAGACAGGTTCATCTAAGGGACCCAGTCCCTTGTTCCCTGTACTAGCCCCAGAAATGCAAAGGAAAGGCCTTCAGAGTGGGAAAGGCCCAGCACCAGTTAATGGGGTCTATCCTAGAGAAAAGAGGCTTCTCAACTCTCTGCTAGGTGCCCTAGACTTCCTGTGAACTTGTGTCTACCTTTTTCCACATGCCATTTCTGTGTTTACTTTCGGGCATCTGAGCAGCCTGTGTATGCCTCATCCCAGAAGCAGGGAAATAAATATCACCGTGGAGACAAACTCACTTGATTCCACTTACAACAGCTAACAGCCCATGATTTTCCAGCTCATGGGCCCTTTTGCTTCTGTGAACATCACCCAAGAAGCTCTGGCCACGGAAAAAAGACATTAGGAAGCTGAGGGCAATAAACTGCTTATGATCAGAAAGACTCAAGGCAAATCCCTGATAATTGTATCAGAGGTAACACTTCAAACAAAACAGCTGCACGGGCTGCCTCAACCAACCACTTCTGCAGCTGGTTCGCAAACTGAATTGCCCTTACTCCACTCCTGCCCCACCCTGCAGATTTCTGGGCTGGTGGGGTGAGGGGTGAGCAGAAGCAGAAGCACAAGTGCCTGGAAAATTTGCTCCAGAGGGGACTCCTCACCTTGGGTTTTCAAAGTGGGGTGGTTTCCCTTTTGTCCAATACTCTCTTAAATCTGGACTTCAAAGGGCAGGAGGCAAATAGCAGGCAAACTGGTTACAGGGAGAAAAGGGCCTTCCAAAGAAGTCATGCTGGGAAGTGGACATCTAACCCCTTCTTCTCTGTGTCTGATTTCTGTTTGGGGAAGTTTGCAAGAGGCAGTCGCTGAAGTCCCCACATCAGAGTCCTCCATTCATGCCTGAGCCTGGAATGGGGCTGGAGGGAGGTCTGACTTGGTCCCTGCCCTGGAGGAGAGAGGCAGACTGGACACAGATGGTCATGTCACAGCACAATTTGTGTGCAGAGAGGGGGTTCTGTCTATCATGTTCTTGGTTCTGGGAACTGCAGTTACCCAGCAAAAATCCCAGCTGGCAGTGGTCACTATGGCCAGAGTGAGCCCACCTAGCAAAACCAAGGGACAGTCTCAGTGACTTCACCAAACCTGGCTACCTTGTGAGAGCTGGCCCCTCTCTGAACATTGTACACTAGGTGCCATGGATGGGGCAGAAATGGGTGAGGGTCTATGTCAGGGCAGGGTTGTGGATCTGGATCCAGTCTTGACCCTCCAGGTACCCAAGCTGGGGTGCTGGTGATCTGAGCTCCAATATGGGCAAAACCATTTGTCTGGCTCTCTAGCAGGCAAGCCTGTTAGCTTCTTGCTGGACACAATAACCTCCAGTAAAGTCAAACTGCCTGCCAGACCCTGTATTTGGGATAAAGCTCAATGTAATAGAGGCTGCCAGAGTTGGGTACCAGTCAGTTTTGTATGAAGGGTGGTTAAAGCTCTGTGCTTGAGCAGGGAGCGTTGCTCTGAAAATCTCAGTGAGCCTGACACAGGAGCCTCTAAATTTGGTAGGCCGGGACTTCTGACTGCCCTGGAAAACTGGTGAGGGGCCATATTTCCCAAAAAGGATCTGGGTGGGTTGGGGGGCACAGGGTCTCAAGGCTCTTGCATTGATTCCAGGAGAATGGTTGTTTCTGCTCTAAGCAAGAACTTGGGGCAAGAGAAGAGAGCTTAGGGCACATGAAAAGTGTAGCATAGGTCCTTCCTACTGAGCCTAGGGAGTAGCAGGGCCAGTTGAAGCCCAGTTAGGAAGGAGTGGGGCTGTGTAGCTCAGGGCTGATACTGGCCTGTACTAGTTATCCTTGTTAGCAATGAGCCCTTAGCCGTATCCTTGCTTGCTTTTGCCCAAATAAAGGACCTTGAGACCAAAGGAGGCAACTGTTCTAGTGGCCAAGCAGTGGGTCCTACCTAGGTGAGATGAATGAAGTCCAGGTCTGCAGTGAGAAAAAGAACTTAAGTGGGGCTAGGCTTCCCACATGAGCACAGAGGAGGTAACACCCAAGGCTATCTCTGACCTGATAGCAGCAGCAGTTGCAGTTGCCCTCTCCTTCCCTCCCAGACTCTGCCATCAACATATACCCCTGCTTCCACCACCCTCATACACATTCCAGGACGCTGTTGTGTACAAGTTTGCAGAGGAAAGCACATAGGTCTTAGCAAAGCTCACCATGGTGCCCCTCTGCAAATATTTGGTGCAGATGCTTTCTACAGCATCCCCAGTCACACTTTTTATTGACTGTAATGCCAGGGTCACAGATTATGATTCTGTGGCAAGAATCAATTTCATAGATGTCAATAAACTAAAATAAGGATTAGTTCAGACTGAGGCTGACATGACTACACTTGGTATCAAGTCCACATTTCATTCCTGAATAAACTCTGGCTCACCAATCCTTTCCCTAGTCCAGCTCCTGGGCCTTAATTTCTTAGTTCAACACACTGATTTTGGCCATGTACTTATTAGAAGGCCTTGAACTAATTTCTGATCTTGGAGGCCTTTTTCCTCCATCACCTCACTGTTCATTCTAAAAAACAAACAACAAAAAAGACATTTTGAAAAAAAAAGATTTTGGAAATACATCATGCAGAATCACATCCCAATCTTGGAGAAGTTTCCCCTCTATCACTTCACTGTTCACTGTAAAAAACAAGCAACATAAGAGATTTTGGAAAAACATCATACAGAATCATATCTCTCTCATAGCAACAAATACTGTTTGGCCTTTGCCTTCAGAATGGGTCCATGTGTGTGATGGCTGGACCAGAACATTCTCTTTATGGCCTGTTTGTTCAATTAATGTTCAATTAATGTTAGATGTGTTACCTATAACTCTTCGAAAGCATTATTCCCAGTGGCTGCAGAATTCCCCGTGGGTGCAGAATTCCCAGTGGCTGCAAAATGTTGTGTCAAGTGGATAGACATGCATTATTTAACCATTTGCCTTCTGGGCATGTTATTGATGGAAGCCAGGTCACCTGGCCTGGGTTTCACTCATTAATGCACATTTGCTGGTCCCAGTCCAGGCAGGTACAAAAGTGGGAGCACCATTCAGATGCCTTATTTATAAGCATTTATTAAGTGTTAGCTAAAGGCAAGACACTAGACCAGGGAGACAATGGGAATTGAGGGAGAGTAAAAATGTGGCCCTATACACCCAGTTGTTGAGAGCCTTACTGAGGCACGGAGACAGGCCTCCACATGATGGAGGGCTGCTTCCCAGGACGTTATGATGTGCCTGGTTCTGAGAAACAGGCTTTCAAATAATTGGGACTTGTCTTTTAGACACTGGTGTATCCATTGATTTGTTATGGATAAGCTACAACGTTTGGGACTAATTTACTTAAGAATTAAATAAGCAAAAATTCTAGACGCTTTCCTATACCCACTTCAATTTCAGTCAAGCACAATCTGATATTTCTTGAGTAGAAGGGAAGGAGAAAGGATGTGGAGTTAGAGTTGTTCTTCAAAGGACTGTGCAAAACCTGGGAGTTTTTCCCGTGTGGACACTCACTCATCATGTGTGTGTGGTGGTAGTGGTAGGTTCTGAAAAGCATTGTTTTTGTTATTGTTGTTGTTGTTTAACATGGGCAGACACCTGGAAACAAACCCGGTCTCCGGCACAGCAGGTGAGAATTCTGCCACAGAGCCACAGTGGCCTGCCCTGAAAAGCATTGTTTGATGTGAGATTAATAATAACTCCTATATTTACTGAATTCTTCCTACAAGACAGACACCATATCAGGCACTTAGAAAACATGGTTTTCTTTAGAAGAAACTTTTATGGTAGATCTTGTCTTCCTCATTTTTAAGAAGAGGAGATTGAGACTTAGAAAAGTTTAATGACTTGCTAGAACATTGAACATCTGTAACTTGCTTATTTCTTAAAACCAGACAGCAGCATAGTATTTCATGAAGTCGTTTTCCAAAGAGAGGTCTCATTCATGTTTGCCTTTCAGATTAAATGGTAACTGGATAACAATCCAGATTTAGGAAGAAATTATTATATAATTATATGTAAGAGATTATATGTAAGAGAAATTATATGTAAGATTTCTCTGTAATAATTATATGTAAGAGAAATTACATGTAGTAATTTTAGAAAGCCCTCTTAAAGTAATTCACCTTCCAACAAGAGTATATACTTATAGCTGAAATTGATAAGAATATATGTTTAGAATTAGTAATTAAGTTTATTTTTGTCATTTTCAAAAGGAACTGTACCTTGTAGTTATAAAAGCCTTTAAATTAACATACCATGTCAGTGGGCTAGAAACCTCACCTCAAACTCATTTGTTTTGCTGGTAGATTAAAGGCTTTAGAGTATTTATAGACTTTCTGCTATTCCTGAGAAGTCAAGAGGCCAGACCAGAAACCACTGACCAGCAAATCTTGGTGGTGGGGCAGTATGTGTACACTGAACTTGTGGCTGGGTTTGTGTGATATGCAGGAGAGAATTTGAGGGGTCCAGGGCAAGTGTTCCAAGGGAAGCCTGGGTCTCATTGTGTATATTCAACTTTGTTGTTTTCTTAATGACTGCTATACATAATTCGTAACCCGTTTAGTCAGAGAGAGCCATAGGCTTCGTTTTCAGACAGCATGCTCAAGGTGTTGATTTATTCTGATGGTTTCATGTGAACTTTCTACACCTGACTGTGGATGCATAAATGCTGTCATCATCACCACCATCACTGCACCACCACCACCCGGGGCATTCCCACTTCACATGCAATCGCTCTACCCCCCTATCCTGTGCTGACAGTGTCCTCTGCAGGCATGTCCACTATTCCTGGCCCACATTTACAAGGTGCCGTCCAATTTGCGATGAGTTTGCATTCAGGAGTCTTTACCATATATAGGGAAGCTGCTTCCCTTTACAAAAGTAGTTGAGGTCACTAGGGGCACGGGCAGAGTGAGAATCAGGGGGACCCAGGACAGATCTTTTTTATTTTTATTTTTTTGCATGGGCAGGCACCAGGAATCGAACCTGGGTTTCTGGAATGGCAGGCAAGAACACTGCCACTGAGCCACCATCGCAGAGCTTGCAGGGCAGATCTTGGGGCAACCACATTTGAGCTGCCACTGGAGTATGGAAGGATTGAAAAGCATAGAAGAGAGGAGGGAGCTGAGCTGGGAGAACGCAGCACCCCAGAGCAAAGTTTCAGTGTGTCAAGAAGGGAGTAACCCTGAGGGCCTGAAGGACCCAAACTGTGTGGCCCCTGCAGAGAGTTACTGCCTGCTACGCTTGTTTGTTCAATTTTACCATCTGTCGTCCCCCCTCCCCATGCTGAATATGAGGTCTCAAATCTTGGAAATTATAAATTCTATGCCATAGCGATAAATCTCACTCTAACATTTTAGTCAGTTTTCTTTCAGTAGCTTTGCAGTAGTATCAAGTTTTTTAAAATGTCATTATAATCACACTGTACACATAAATTTTATTCAATTTTAACATTTATATCATATGCATCAATCCATGAAAGTCTTTTGAAACATGGCAAATATCATTGTACTGGTATAAATTCAGTACCCACCTTTAAATTCAGTCTTCTTAGTTATATTACTCCTTTCTGTTGTTATATATATTTTAGCTGTTGGTGTCAGGTACTGAGAATAGTATGTAAATTTATGCCCTCAACAGTCATTTGGCCAGTGTCTTCTTGTATTTCTAATGGTTATCATGTATTTTGATGCTAAAGTACTGAGTGCACAAATGTTCAGAACAGTCATGCTTTCACAATTGCTCCTATGAGTATAAAATCACCTTTCTATCCTGTTTGACACTTATTGCCTGAAATTGTGCTTTGTCTGATACAGCCACTCATGCCTTTTCTTTTGTTTGCATTTACCTATTATAGCTTTACCTACCCTTTTATTTTAGGTCAGTCTCTTGTATTAATTTAATCTGAGAATCGTTGTCTTCTAACAAGGGAATGTTAAATGCTTACATTTATTGTCATAACCATTCTGGGTGGCCTTCTGCCATCTTGTTTTATGTTTTCTGCATTTCCTTTTCTGACTTGAGCCATGGCTGATGATTTCTTTTATCTTCTGCAGTGATTTGAAAGTCATCTTGTTTCTCATTCAACCGATCTGTGTTCGACTGCCTCCAATGAACGCTTTAATTTGTCTCTCTATGTTCGGTTTCTAAGCAGCTCTGTTTATCTCAGCCTGACTCTTCTCATCTTTGGTGGAGGCGACATTCTCTGCAGCATGGTTTTAAAGGCCCTGTGTTGATTTTTCTTTGTTTGCTCTCTCTGGGAAGGCAGTACTGTGTGCCTGGAACAGGAGAGCAGTGGGTTTGCCTGACCACACCTGAGGGCCCAAGTGCTTCCAGCAAAACTAAAGGCAAGGCAAGAAGTGTCATCACCACTGCCTGTGGAAGCCCCTAAGGAGAGGCATACTGGCTCTTGATTGAAAAACGGAGCCTGACCAGACCTTGTGGTGGGGAGGGGGTAGAATCTGAACTGTCTTTGAACTCTCAGATCTGTAATTTCCTGGGTCTTATTGCAGGTATATGAACTATTTTAAAAGATGCTTTTAAGACTTGTAAATGGAATTTCAGTGAGGGCTTTTTTAGTACTTTGATTTGTTTATTGCCTTAACCAGATATTGATAGAATATATTGTATATTAACTCTCTTTTGAAGACAGTTACCAGCTTTAAACAGCTTGCTTGAATTTAAAACACTGATTTTTTTTTCATTTATTCAGTATGGTTGTTCCTTTGCATCCCCTAACACAGAGGTGCCACTTCTGGGGAGGCATTGCCATACTCACAGACAGAAGACAGCTGGGCCCTGGGAAGTACAGGAGGAGGTTGGCTTGGGGGCTGAGGTGCTGCCAGGGCCCAAAAAGGTCTCCCTAGGAGACGAAGCCATTATACTGCTTAACTTGCTTCACTGCTTATCTGTCTATGTCTGTCCTCCTTTCAGGAGTGAGTACCAAAAGGCACGAATTTTGTGCTGTTCTTTGTGCACAGAAGGTGCACAATGATTTTTGTTAAATAAATATTCATGAATTTAAAACCCTTTACTCTACATATAGGTTACTGTGGCTTGGTCCTGTCAGATGTATAATCTTTTTATGTCCAGTTAATTAAAAATTATGTTCTTCTGAAAAGTTAACAACAGAAAACTACTTTTCTTAGCATACCAGGCCTATGGTCATGTAGCTTCACGGTGCCCCTTGTGGCAGCATGCTCTAATTGTAGACATAGAGTGGTGTGGGTGAGTCTCAAAGGAATCATGTAAAAGAAAGACATTTTTACTGAATATAAGCCAAAAGTTTCTGAAATACACTAGCCTCTGCTTTCTTCACCTTTACTTTGCTACCTCAGATACCACAGCTGGGACTGCTCAGATCTGACTCGAGATAAGGGTGGTGATATTTATAAGATTCCAATCTGCCTCCACCCTGTGGGCTATGCTGATCCATAGGAGCACCTGGAATGGAACATCCTGCCGTGGCCATGTTCATTTGTATACCTCCTTCTATTTTAGAATTGATTACTCCATAAGGGTAGGAACTGTGTCTCATTACTTCCAAATCTCCACAGGGCCTAACACAGAATAGGTGCCAGGTGTGTGTGAGTAAGCTGTGAACACTGGCTGAGTACCTATTAGGTGCTAGGGGACTGATCATAGGAACATCTAAGAATCGGCATTTCAGAGCCTTTGGGGTCAGACCATCAAGTAAAAGGGACTTGATTGGTGAAGCTGTTCTGATGTAACCATACAGCCCTACTTTCTGTGCCCAACCGTTCAAAACATCTGTGCCTTATTATTATTATTCTGATTTCCCAATTTCATTTTATTCTCAGAGGTTGCCATTCAACACTGTTGCATTCAATGTGTGCTGACATGTTAACCGTTACTGATGTCAATGGCCAAATGATCCTTTAACATACCACAGTCAAGTGTTCGTAATTTCTCATTAGTGATATGTTTATAGTCACTAGGGACTTATCTCCTGACAACCTGCAAAATCTATATGACCTTTCTCACTCATGTATTTATCCTTCCAGAACCTTGGCGGGCATCTGGAACCCTAGGATAACTTTCCAAAGAAAACATTGAGATTCCATAATCTCTTTCATCTGCTATCATCTTGCACATCAAAATTCCTCTTGTACTCATCAAGGGGCTCTCTCTTCACATAACTGTGAAAGTTATCTCCCCCCACTGCTTCACATCCTCCACAGAACTGCAGGTGCCTCTTGGAAGAATTGCCACATCCGAGCCCCTTTCCCTTTCTGCTTTTGTTTTCCATTGTTACTAGAAGCCGTAGCCATGGAGAGAAATCTGGTGGTCAATAGTGGTTGCAACCATTTGAAAAAAAAATAGATTTTCCTTCTAACAAGCCTGAGGAGGATGGGGTTTGGTTTCCAGCCTCTGCAGGTTGTAGAGAAATAAGCAGAATGAATTCAAGATGGCAAATACAGAAAAATATCCTTTTGTGAAACAAGCTCACGGAATGGAGCAGGGGTTGGGGAGCACAGACAGACAGGTGCTATGGGCTGTGGGATTTGCAGTGACCCTGACTCAGGCACTCACAGGAATCACCCTGGAAGGCAGCTTCTCAGGGTGTCACTGGGGAATCATGGACAAAAGGACAGCACTATCTACCTCTCAGAGCAGAGGGAAAAGGCCTCAGCCCAGGGAGCAAAACTTCCACCTCCTCCCTCCCAGAAAAGGGCCCTCAAAAGCTTTAAAAATTTTTTTTTAATTTAAATTTTTATTTTGATAGTGTGTTTACAATACAAAATGCCCCCTTTTATCACATCCATAAGTACAAGTGACATGAATTGCATTCACTTCAGTACAAACAACTACAAAAAATTTTTCATCAACCTAAACCAAATTATATACTTAAAAGCAATAACTCCTTATTCCACACAAAAACTGCCTTTGGTAACCACTTTTAGATTTTTTTCCATTCATAGTGTTGCTCCTGTTTGAAACTATGCAAAAAAAAAAAAAAAACTACTATACCTCAGATTTCATTCTGCTTAGGACTTTTTTAACCACACAGGATCCCACCTCTTCCTCTTCGTAATAATGCTGACAATAGTCTTTATCTCCCTACTGGTCAATGCCCTTATAATCCTCCCACTTCACTGGGACTACCACCCTCACATGCCCACAGACTTTTTACTGCGCCAACTCTCCTTCAAGGACATGATGCTGGTTTGCATCAAGGTGCCCCAAATGGCTACTGATTATTTAACGGGCAAGAAGTTCATCTCCCCTACTGGCTGTGGATTCCAGATTTTCCTCTTGCTTAGTCTGGGTGGTGGAGAGTGCTTCCTCCTGGCAACCATGTCCTGTGACTGTGATGTGGCTGTATGTCACCCACTGTGATATCCCTTCCTCATGAGCTGGCAAGCATGCCTGAGACTGGCTATGTACTCTTGGTCTCTAGGAGCAGCTGATGGGCTCATGCAGGCTGCTATTATCCTAAGCTACCCATTTTGCAAATCACATAATGTTGATCATTTTATCTGTGAGGGCCCTATGCTGTTGTGCTTGTGCTGACACATCTGTCTTTAAGTTCGTCATGTATATATGCTGCGTGCTAGTGATCCTGGTCCCTTTCTCACTCAGCCTGAACTTTTTTTTTTAACTTTTTTTCATTAATTAAAAAAAATTAACAAACAAAACATTAAGATATCATTCCATTCTACATATACAATCAGTAATTCTTTTTTAACTTTTTTTATTAATTAAAAAAATTAACAAACAAAACATTAAGATATCATTCCATTCTACATACACAATCAGTAATTCTTAATATCATCACATAGTTGCATACTCATCATTTCTTAAAACATTTGCATCTATTTAGAAAAAGAAATAAAAAGACAACAGAAAAGGAAATAAAACGATAATAGAGGAAAACAAGATTATACATACCATACCCCTTACCCCTCGCTTTCA
>PVIY010052962.1:0-14923 GCA_004026745.1 Myrmecophaga tridactyla | reverse complement strand
TCTCACCTCTAGACATTAGTATTCCACAAAGAGATGAGGAGAATATAATTCCTGGTTATGTTATAGGTCCACATGATCATAATCTATGTCTTATATTACAGCTAATTGTGTTTCTTTATGATAAACTATTGAACTTCATGGGGAGACTAGTGAATATACAAGCACATTCTCCAGATATGGCTTTAATTCTATTCTTTTATTTAACTTTAGTGTACGAAGGATGAAGGGGTTGTCTTTTACATTAAATTTTATAATTCAAAAGGTCTGAAATAGTAGTTCAGGGAGAGAGAGAGAGAGAGAGAGGAAATGAAGGTCTGAAAACAGGAAAGACTCTTTTCATTAAAATATTCTTCCTTTATTTCAGTATAAATATTTCCACACTGCCTCTCCTCCTCCCCATATATCCCATACTTCATACATATATAATGAAGACAACATTTTGCAAATATTAAATATTAAGCATTTTGATTTATCCTTGTAGCCTCTTCTCCCTGAGGTCAGATCCCTTAGGAGAATATCTTTCATCTCTTTAGCCAGAGACAACGGTGAAATGGCACGTTGTGAAAATAGAATTGTGCCTAAAAATTCCTTTAGCCCTGTTAGCATAGCCAGGGCCAATCTTGGGGAACTGGATGAGTTTTATGCCAGGGAAAGTTACAAAGGGAGGAGAGCGCCCTGGAGGAAGCCACCGATGGTGGGAAAGAGGGTGAGCAGGAAATGCTAACAGTCAGCTTTGTGTAGATTCCCCTTGCCCAGGCTTCCACCAGGGTGGAAGGGGCATGTGAGCTAAGTGAGGGTCATTGTGTAAATGCAGTTGTCAAAACAAACTGCAAGAAACTCAAAATCAAAAGTAAATTCAGAAAACAGATTTGACACAACTGTAGTTTGAATGCTCAATACAATTTATGTACTTGCTTAATCACAAGCTGCCAGTTGAACCACTGCATAATAACCAGCTCAAGGCACACCACACATTTCAAAGTGGAGGAGATTGGAGTCTTCCGGAAAGTCCATTGGGCTGAAAGGCCTCTGGAGTCCATCCTCACTGTTTCGGTTTCCTAAAGCTGCTGGAATGGAGTATGTCAGAAATGGATTGGCTTTTACAAAGGGGATTTATTAAGTTACAAGTTACAACTCTAAGGCTGTGAAAATGTCCAAATTATGACACAAACAAGAGGATATCTTCTTGGAGAAATGGCAGCTGGCATCTAGGACTTCTCAGTCACATGGGTTGACCCTTCTTTCCGGTTTCAAAATGGCTCCCTTAGCTCCTGCAGGTCCTTCTGGCTTCACCTGGGGCTTTTTCTTTCTTAGCTTCTCTAGACTCCCTTGGCTCTCTTAAAGGACTCCAGCAAACCGGTTTAGACTCACTTTGAATGGACGGGGTCACGTCTCCATGGAAACAATCTAATCAAAATGTCCCACCCACAATAGGTCTGCAACTACAAGATTGGATTACAGAGCCTGGCTTTTCTGAGGTATGTAGCAGTTTCAAACCAGCACACTCATCATGTCAGAGGAGGTTCTGGAGATGATGGCAGTTGTTCTGGTCGTAGTGCAGTGGCGAGAGCAACATTTTCTTCACAGCACAGCACAGGCATTGAATCCAGAAGCCAGAGTGATGACAAGCTGCTTTAAGCTAAACTCACCAACAGGGCATTTGCTCTGGGTTTTTACAGGAAGTGCCCCTTTGGATGGCATGGAGCCAGTCCATATTATATTCTCCCACAAATATCTGGTTATCACTTGTTATAAAAATATGTTTTATCTCAATATGTTTGCATTCTAATTGTGGTCAACATGTTTACTGTTTTTTCTTGGGGTGGGGCAGGGATTCAAGATGATTGATATCATTTCAATACACAACAGGGGTCCAAGGGCAGAGGCCACTTCCGCGGCCCCTTGCCAGTGGTTGGGTCAGATGGGAGGCTCATCAAATCCACCTGGGGGGTGGAATGTGGGCAGACAGCATCTACTTCCTGCCACCCCACCTCAGCAGTGAAGGCAGCCAGTTGCTCCACAGCCTATCCAGACAGAGGACATGAAGAGCCCTCTATCCTCCCAAGGCCTGACAGTCCCCCCACCCACACAGAGCCAAAGGCTTTCTCAGAAAGCCTGGGGAGGCAAGGCTGTGAGAAAGAGGAACAAGCATCTCAGAAGACTAAGTCTCACCCCAGGCACTGTCCGTCCACACAGCCAGCTCTGATTACTTTTGATGTTTTAGGACTTAAAGCTAATTTTTCACACTGTACAGTAGGTGAGGGAGTAAATGCGGAGAAAGAACAGATTATCCTAAAGAGACTGGCTGTGCATATTTTGAGTTATGGTGGCAGAGGTCTTTTGTGCACAGATGCATGCATGGGCATGCATGAACTCCAGTGACAGATGGTCTCACCACGACCTCCCAGCCCAACTCCAGTGTATCACACTCCACTCTACCTTTTTGTTGAGGGTCAAAGCTGGAAACATTTTTCCCCCAACCCCTTGACCCTCGTTTGCCTCCACTCAGGTTCTGCTTCCTTCACTCCACCTGCCCCTCGCTGGTCCATATACAACCCCTCTCTCACCTGGCTCCTTCAAAGCCCCTTTTTGAAATCGGCAACCCATTCTGACACTCCATCATCTTTTTTCCCTGGTTCTCTGGAAGCTTGGGGGTGGTTACATGTGTCCGTAGTAAAATGCCAAACTCCTTGAGAGCAGAGACCAAGAATAAAACCATGTTCTAGACCAGGAACCCTGAGGGCGAACTTCTTTGCCTGGTGCATAATCAGTGCTCAATAAGCATTTGTTGAATGAGTGAGTGAATGGGTGAATGAGTTGAATTTTAAAGTAGATGGCACAAGAAACTTGATTTAGAAATAAAGTTTGTCTCCTCCCAAATACCTGTAAAGTAACTTGTCATTTATTAAAGCATTACTTTATCCAAATTTGAGAATGATGATGGATATGTCTATATACAAAGAAAAGTAATAGTCTTAGCTTATATGTGGGAATTAATGCCTATTGAGTCTGTAGTGTAGTAGTTAAGACTCCCACACCAGCCTGCCTGTGTTCAAATCCCGGCTCTGTCACTTCTGGTGTGGGACCTGCGCTCACCTTAATGGAACCTACCTGGGCCCCAGGGTTTCCCAAAGTGGGCGAAAGTAGAATGCACCACCTAGGGCTTGGGACGGTGAATGCTTTGTGGTTCATAATGAGCACCATGTTGGCTCAGCAATGGTTGTCGCCTCCCCTATGCGGGTCCTTCTGGATTTCACCTCCTGAGACTTCCCAGCCCCATCCCAGAGGCAGAGGAGGATGGCAGGCTGCATTAGTCACCGACCCAAGGCCTTGGTGGAGAGATCCAGGCCCCTCCCCTACCCTTAGGCTGCTGCCTCCGCAGCACACAGATGCAGGTGGATGAAAATACAGTTTGAACTAGGAATACAGTCAGCCTGTTGCTTCCCACATATGCCTGACTATGTAAGGGTCAGACTGCTTCACAGACAAACCTTTGTGCCTCTGCTTCAGGAGAAGCACTTCAATGTTCTCTCCATCTTAATCAAAGTAAAGCAATGTTACAGAGCATTTACTGCCATGTGTGTGCATGTGTGTGCATATACCCCCATAGGTTTTAGAAATTCCCATTTATAAAATCTCATTGGTGGGAGTTTTAAAAGCCTTTCCAGGGGTTATTTATATGTACCTTCTTCCCAAGGCCACCTGCTCCCTGCCAGTTTATTAGAATATGCTTAACCCTCTGCTATGTTTAGTAAATTAGGGATGCATGAAAACACTTTTGTTTTTAAGGTAATTATAATATTTGTAAAAGCATATATATATTCAGGAAAACATGGAACAATTGTTTTAGAGGCTTCATCTTTAGATTTCTCTAATTAATCCTGGGGACCATTGGGGTTTCTGTGCCCAATTCCAACACTGGATTAGCTTTGGGAATTCCAGAAAAAGCTGGGGGAGGAAGCAAGGGAACCACCACAAGGAGGAGGCATTTCATCCTGATTCTTTTTACAGGCTCACCAGCAGGGAGACTGCAGACTGCAGCTCCGAGCCATGTGGCCAGCCTGCCTGAGAAATCCAAGCTCAAAATAGCTGGAGACACACCCTCCTTGCCTGGGAAGGCAGGACTTCCATCCAGCCTGAGGAGTGGCATGAGGCAAGCCCTTGCAAAGCCGGAAGCTGGGAGATGTTAGAGCCTCAAGGGAAAACATGGAAAACTTGGGTTTTCTTTTCACTGCGCTATCATCTGATGCAATCTGGGATTTGCAAGAGAGGAGTGTTAGGCTGTGCCCTGGGGCGCTTCCCAGGACCCCAAACAGGGTTTTAGGCAGGAAGGGTGAAAGACCTCTCACTCAAAAATCTGAAAGGTGACTGGCTCTGTGTATACAAGCACCTCCCACAAAAGGGTTTTGTGTCTTAGAATGTATTCCACTGGGCTTCCTTTTAAGGGATAAATATGCAGCTGCATATTTATATGGAGCCATGAATCGTGTTCTTTTCTTTCACATGTTGAAATGTAATCTTATACTTTCTTTTTTTTTAAAAAAAGAAGTATGTTATGTTCCACAATGAAATTGCACAGTTTGCACACGGTGCACAATTCCATACGAAGAGAGACCCTGAAAAAGGTCTCTAAACCCACTCAGGTTTACAGGGTATACAGCACATGGAACCTTCTTTTATTGAATCTGCTTACAAATGTTCAATCAAACTGCATGTGTTTGGAAAAGCTAGAATTGTCAACATCAGGAAACTGCTGGAATTTGTGTCTTTACTTCTAAATATACATAAACTGTTGTGACAGTGTTAATATTCTAAAATCAAAAGCCAAAAAACTGTCCTTGATCAACCATGAAAAATATCATCTCATCTATACGATAATTTTTTTTCTTCTCTCTTCCTTTCTTTTATGAGATTTTTGAGAGGCAAACAGATGTTGAACTTCCAGCTCATATTCAGTTGTGTGTGTATGTATTGGGAAGGGAAAAAAGGGAGAGAGAGATAACAAGCAAGACACGAACAAGATAATGCCATACAGCAGTAATTGCTACAAAGGAAATAAAGTGGATGCATGGCAGAAGTGTCTGGTTTGGGTATGGGGAAGTTCTCTGGGTGACATTTCTCTGGAGTCTGAGTGCCCCACGAAAGCTATGCCGTTCAGAAGCTGGGCAGAGCGCTCCAGGCCCTGAAGTCAGGCACAGTAAGCCCCTTTGCTGCCCTCCCCATAGCCCTGGAGCTAGCAGTAACTTGTTTTTCTTAGAGAAGGTGGAAGCTAAAAATAGCAGAACAATTTCCGACTGGATCACCAAGTCCCATGCATTTCCAGATTCTGTGGGCCATAACTCACTACCAGTGATTTAGTGCTATCCCAGCTCCCAAGAAGCTATTTAGAGTTCCAAGGTCAGAGCAGACACACTTGTTCTCACGTCTATTTTATAAAAAGATGAACCTTTAGACCATCAAAAAGTGGATATTGCTTGAGGCCAGCCCAGCTGCGTGGCCGGCAGGAACGTGGAGCCCCTGTGGCCTCTCTGAACTCTGCTTCTAGTCTCTAGTTTTGAAATTACCTTAATCTAAAATCTTGCTCTCCAGGGTGCCCTTGATGATTGGTATTATGAGATTTTAATGTGAGTTACAGAAAAATAAATAAATAAAAGAAAGAGAAGAACTCTTGCCGACTGATTTTTGTCATTGTTTTCAAGGGTAGGTTGAGGGAGAGGAAGGAGTTCCTGGGACAGATGAGTTGTGGCTGGGATTGCTGCATGGAGGGACGATGGGCTCAAGAATTATCTGTGGCCCCCACCCCTGACACATGTACTCATCAGCCTACCCCATGAGCAGAAGCCATGTGGGATGAGGAGGGGAACAGGAGGGTCCACGAGGCCAGGGGCCAGTTAGGAGGCCAGTGAGCACCAGGCAAGAGCTATGCCCAGGGCTGTGTCAGTCATGCTGAGGATGTTTAGGGGTCAGCCTGGATGCGGAGGAGCAGCTCACACCATCTCAGCAAGGAAGACCCAGGCCTAACACACGCAGGCCCTCCCAGGGCATTAGGCAGGAGATGAGGGCAGGTTCTGCTCCACACCGAACAGGAAGGCCATAGTGGAAAATGACAGACAAGATTTGAAGATGGTAGAGCTTTCTGGGGGTCTGCCTTGGCAGACTTCATTTCCTGTGCAATCAGTGGCTTGGTTAGCGGGTTACAGCTAAACGTCAGAAGACATTTCTATCCAGATTATTGACATTCTGTACTTCATGTTCTCTTATGCTTCAAACAATCCTCAAGTCTCCTTGTATCCATGTCCACCCAAGTAAAATTTTCAAAAACATCAGTCAATGAATAGGAGAAAAATTTTGACTTTCCAAATAATGGTAGATGAAGTGCTGTATATCTCCAAATGTAGGACAAATTAGGGAGCACATTTGTCTGTTGCTGTGCTTGCTTTACCTTAAATGGTGGAGCCCAGCGGAGGCACCCACATACTTCCTTCCCTGCCTTAGCCCATTTTGTGGGTGCAGATTCTGCATGCATCTGCTGCATTTAAAACTCTCAAATATAGAATTGTTTAAAATACAGAGATATTTTTCCTTTGTATGTAAAGGAGGGCTACAGACTTTATGAGTCTTTCAGTAAAATGCACACTTTCCATTTATATTTAAGTCCTTGCTGGGCAGCACAGTTTGGTTGCCTAGCTGCCTCGGCCTGACCTGAGCTGTGCTCTGTGTCCATTCTGAAGTCACTGGGTGAAGTCATGGTGCTTGCACATGCAAGTCCCCAGGCAGAAGCCCGTTAGTGGATCCAGACTGATACTTTTACAGCTCTGGGGGAGTATGCTGAAAGACAGGAGGTTCCATCTCTCAACAGTCATTGCTCCATTAAGTGATGGAAGGGTTTGATGTTGTTTCTCTAGCATGTATCCTCTGGAAGGGGCCACGCAGATGAAAGCCATGTGGTGACATGGTGCATTGGTCAGGAGGGCTGGAGGAAAGAGGAGGGCCCCTACCTGTGTCCCACCAGGGATACCCAGGGATGCTGGAATGGAATACTGGGTGGGAACTCAGCACCTCCCATGCATGGAGGCCAGGTACTCTGCCTGCAAGGGAGTTAGTATTCCAGAAATAGTCTCTGAACAGAGCAACCACTGCAGCCACTTACATACAAAAGGCTAAGGGTGGGTGGGTTCTCTGGCACAGACTCCAAGCTCCCATAGCAAAATGGGATTCAGGCAGAGGAAGATGTTGGTACAACATCATGAGATACCTCAGTTGCCTGCCCTTGGTATGGAATTTGCTCTATAATATATGACCAATACCAGCTCACATTGGCAATTGAGCTGATCCATTCATTTTGTTTTGTTTAGTGGTTATGTTTCTTGTTTCAGGACTCTTTCAAATTCATAGAATATCAGTTAGGGTTCTCCAGAGAAACAACTAGCCAAAGAAATAACAATCACAGGAGTTACACTACATCATATATATGTATGTCATATATATTATATGTGATATATATTTCTATACGTATCATATAATATATATATTTATCTCATATATATGATTTTTTATAAGGAATTGGTTCACATGATTGTGGGGACTGCCAAGTCTGAACTCCATAGGGCAGGCCATGGGCTGGAGATTCCAGTAAAGGTGATGTTGAAATCTTAAATCTGAATTGCTTAGGGGACACTGGCAGGCTGGAGCTTCCAGTGAGAGTTGATGTTGAATTCTGGAGGCCAAAATTCTTCTACCTTTGGAGTCTTCAATTCTCACTGTTAAGACCTCCAACTGGATGAAGTCCACTCACATTATGGAAGGTAACCCCCTGTTCTATTGCTAGCTGCCAGAATCCAATATACCAGAAATGGAATGGCTTTTTAAAAGGGAAATTTAATAAGTTGCTAGTTTATAGTTCTAAGGCCGAGAAAATGTCCCTATTAAAATAAGTCTATAGAAATGTCCAATCTAAGGCATCCAGGGAAAGATACCTTGCTTCAAGAAGGCTGAGGAAGTTCAGGGTTTCTCTCTCAAGTGGAAAGGCACATAGCAAACATGGTCAGAGTTTTTCTCTCATCTGGAAAGGCATGTGGAGAACATGGCATCATCTGCTAGCTTTCTCTCCTGGCTTCCTATTTCATGAAGCTCCCTGGGAAGCGATTTTCTTCTTCATCTCCAAAGATCACTGACTGTTAGGCACTCTACTTCTCGTCGCCATGTCATTCTCTGCTCTCTCAGAAATCTCTCTCATTCCCCAAAATGTTTCCTCTTTTATAGGATTCCAGTAAACTAATCAAGACTCACCCAAATGGATGGAGACACATCTCCACCTAATCCAGCTTAACAACCACTTTTGATTGACTTATATCTCCGGGGAGATGATCTAATTACAGATTCAAACACACAGTATTGAGTAGGGATTACTCTGCCTTTACGAAATGGGGTTTTGATTAAAACATGGCTTTTCTAGTGTCCATACATCCTTCCAAACCAGCACACCCCCTTTACTTATGGTCAGCTGATTATAAATGTTAATTCCATTTATGAAATACCTCCACAGTGGCTGCTAGGTCAGTGTGTTTGACTGAACTGGACACCTTAACCTAATCAAGTTGATATATAAAATTGACCATCACAAACGCTTTGATCACAAGAATATAAACGGATTAGCCCCAACTGCCTGGACTGTTTTTGCATTTCTCTGTCTGTGGATTATTTGCTGGAGTACTGAGACTAATGTATCTTGCTTTGTTTCTTCTTATTATTTTTGGTCATTTAACTTTGACATGTGAAATACAGAGTTAAAATCTGTAAAATTAAAATGGATCCCCTTCTGAAATAATTAAATTATGGTCTAAGAAACATTAATTTTTGTGGTAAAAAGCAATTTTCTAGAAGGTGGCCTTCTTAAAAGAAAGGAAGGGGAACTGGGGGAAGAAGACTTGCTTTCTGAGCTCTGTTGTTTTCTCAACTTCTCCCTTTACAAGTGTTGACCTCATCTTTCAGCCAGAAAGCATGAAAAAGGGTGGAAACCAGTTATGCTTTCCATTCTGTGAACAACCTGGGGCTTATAAACTGGTTTAAACAAGAACAGAAGAAGCTGAAAATCTTAATTATGAATAAAATATATGAGTAAGTTGGAATTGACTTTGGGTTGAGCAGGCGATTAAATATCCTGACCCATTGTGGGTAGGTGTGGTTGTATAGGCCCAGGTAATTTATGAAACCAAGTAACGTTTCTTTGGACAAAGTCCGAGGCACACAATGTGCTGGTATCAGGGCTGGGCTGGAGAAAGAAGTGTTTTATTTGTGCCATCCTGGGTCTGGACCATGTTACAGACTTTCCAGCAAAAGCCACTAGCTATGGTTTTTATTAAGAGGACCAGAGGAAAGCAAGGCCATTAAAAATGTATTGGAACCACTGTCACTATTGTTGTTTCAGAACATTTGCTTCCAGTTAGGTATAAACTAAGTTCAAATTGTTCTTAAGTGCTTTAATGCTTTTACATATAAACAGAAGAAGGAATTCATTCAATAAAGGAAACCAGATTGAGATTGTTTAAAACTGGTTAAATTGAGATTAAAAAAAGGAATTTTAAAGCAAAGACTCTTTTGGGAAAGAACATAGGGACTTGCATAATGGACAATGCAACAAAGAGGCTCTACCCTGTGGAGACCAAAGGCAGCTGTCTCAGAGATATTTTTCATTCTGAATAAAATTAAAGTACAGGGACTAATGCAGAATCAAAAAGACATTGTACATTCTTACCAGTATGAACGAAGCGTAATGAGCAAACTCTTGGGAATTAAGTTTGAGAGCATAGGTTATCAAGAGATAGAAAGAGGGTACAGATTGGGCAGCTGATGCTTAAGGGGTACAGAATGTTTAATATGGTTGATTGTAAAGCTTCAGTGATTGATAGAAGTGATGATAGCACAATACGGTAAGTGTAATTAACAAAGCTGAATGTGAGTACAGTTGAAAGAGGAAGGCTCGGGTCATGTATGTCACCAGAAGAAAAGCTAGAGGATAAAACGGACTGTATGATATAGCAAAATCTAGAGTTGGATGATGACGATAATTAATTGTACAAACCCGAACTAATTTATGTCACTACTACAACGTGTTAATAGGTGATGTTGAAATCTTGAATCTTGAATTTGAGGCAACAGGTCTAAATGCCGGGGTTATTCGATAGTGAAGCAAGAAGACCAGTCTGAGGGTGTTGTTGGGTCTGGCATGCTGTATGAGGGGCTCAAGCAGTGGGTTTGATGAACTGCAATTCTCTTCTTGGGAGCACAGAAGAGCAGCTAAGGACAGAGTGGATCCAGGTGGCTGGGGGAGGATATCCATCACAGCTAATGGGAGCCAGGGACCCCAGGAAGCTTCTCTGTTACTTGTTGCACTTCCCAAAGAGCCCCACCCCACTATTCCCCCAAATTTCTTTTCCTTCTCTTCTACAGGCATACTGCCCTCCCACCTCACTCCCATATCCTATATGGTCTTGCTTGGCCCAGTCCACTTACATCTGAAAGGGAGTTGCTCTGTCTATAGTTTATATCCAGGGATGTGAAGCCACTGCAGACTTAGAACTGAACTGATATTTTTTCCAATTCCTTCACAGTGACAAGTACAGAAACAAGTGGCTTATGATCTTCTAATTCCTACAAATAAAAATTTTCCCCAGCACTTAGTCTATAAATTTCTAAGAGAAGGTCAAGCTGGATTTGTGAATTTGTCTATTTCTCCCTTCTGTAAGTTACTGTTTCATGTTTTTGAAGCTCTTTTATTAGGGACATAACATTCAGGAATTTTATGTGTTCCTGAGAAACTGACACCTATATTATTATGTAGTGTCCCTCTCTATGCCTGGTAATATTACTTGACTTGAAGTCTGTTTTGCCCGATATTAATAAAATCACATCACATAGCTTATGCTTACTGTCTTCATGTTATGTCCTTTTCCATTCATCTTGTCTGTGTCTTTACATGTCAAATGCATAGAGTTGGACTTGTTTTTTTGAGCAAATCTGAAAATCTTTGCCTTTTAATTCAGCTTTTAGTCTGTTTAAATTTAGTGTGGTTGGTTTAAGTCTACCATTTGGCTATTTGTTTTCTATCTGTTTTATTCTTTGTTCGTCTTTTCTTCTATTTGGTGAGGGGGGTCGTTATTAATCAAGGTCTCCAAAGAAACAGAACCCACAGTGTGTATGTGTTTTAAATATAAAATATATAAATATTAAGAGATTTCTTACAGGAATTGGCTCACAGACTGTGGGGATTGGCAAGTACAATTTCCCTAGGGCAGTCTAAGTTGAAAATTCCAATGAATTCCAATTTCTCGAAATTGGAATTTCTCAGGAGGCTGGCAGAAATACAGACAGAAATTCTTCTTTTTAACTGTTCATGTCCTAAATTCTTACTTTAAGTCCTCCAAGTGATTGGATGAGGATACTCCTCTCGTTGCTGAAGGCAACGTTCTTTGTTGATTGAGATATAATCAGATATTGGAGGCAATCAACTGACTAATGATTTAAATCCATCAGTGAAATATGTTCACAGAAACAAGGTCAGAACTTGCTTGGCCAAACAACTGGACATCATAACCTAGCCCAGTTGACACAAGAAATTAACTATCATCAGATGTGAATAAAACATTATTTTTAGAATTCGAGTTTATTTTGTTTTTCAATCTATATCTCTTTTAATTTATTTTATTTTTATTTTTAGTGATTGCTTAGGGGATTGCAATATGCATCATTAACTTTTTTCAGTTTATTAAGAACTAATATTCTACCACATCATGCAAAATGTTAGAGCCTTAAAACAACATAATTCCATTTACCCACCCACTTCATATTGGTTGTTGTATATTTTATTTCTACTTGTTATAAACTCCATAATACATTCTTCTTCTTCTTCTAAATAGTTTGTTATGAAGATAAAAAATAAATAATTTTGCATTTACCCACACATTAATTGTTTTCAGTGTTTATTTCTTTCAGATGGCTGAGGGAGGGCATCCATCTGTTTTCTTTTCCCTTTAGCCTTAAGTAATTCTTTTATCATTTTCTGCAGTGTGAGTTCCTTAGCAACAAATTATCTGAGCTTTTGTTCATCTAAAAATATCTTTATTTTACCCTAATTTGTGTATACTATTTTTGCTGGATATAGAATTCTGGATTGACAATATTTGTAACTTTTTGAGCACCTGTAAACTAACATTGGATCATCTTCTGGCTTCCATTGTTTCTGAAGAGAAGTCAGCCATCATTTTTATCACTGTTCCCTTACCTGGGCTTCTTTCAAATTTTTCTCTTTATCTTTGGTTTTCAATGATTTCATTATAACTGTGTGTGGGTTTTTATGCAATTATGTGTACTAGAATTTGCTGAGCTTCAAGGATCTATGCATTGATGTATTCTACCAAATAGAATTTTTCAGCTCCTATTCAAATTTTTTTCTGCCTCCATGTTTCTCTATTCTCTGGGAATCAGCTATAGGGTCATAGGACTGTTAGATAATGTTCCATAGGTCCATAGCTTCCTTTCTGTTTTTCACTCTGTTCTTCATTTTGAGCACTTTCTACTCATAAATTTTCAAGTTCTTTGACTCTTCCACAATGTACAATCTGATGTCAAGCCTAGTCAGGGAATTTTCCACTTCAACTATGGCATGTTTTGGTTCTAGAATTTTTGCCTGAGCCTTTCCAACATTTAGATAATGTCAGGATATTCTTACTAACTGCTTTTCTTTTGATTATGGGTCATATTTTCCTGTATCATGTGTCTACCAGTTTTCTACTAATGCTGGAAAAATGTCAATAGGACATAGTGGGAGTGTGGATTAATTTGTCTTCCTTTAAAGGGCTTTGTGTTTTGTTCTTTCAGAAAGTTAAATTAGTGGGTACCCTCTTTGATCCCAGCCTGATTTTAGGCTTTGTTGGGGATGAAGCTTTTTCAATGTTGCCCTTAGTACTAGGGTGTGGCCTTTATTCTAGTATATGATTTTTAGTCCCAAGGCACAGTCCTTCAAGGTATCCAGAGAGGTCTCTCTTTTCTGGTTGGGCCTGAAATTGAGTGTCCGACAACACTGTGTGACCTGTTGTACCTTCAATCAGCTCTCAGCTCTTGGCAGTCACTCTATTAGTCTATTTTCAAAACCTATTTATTTAAAATCAAATGCTTTCTAACACATTTCCTCTTTATACTGAAAATAGCAGTTTCTGCAAATTGTCATTATTATTTAATGTAAGCTTATATATTATAGCAAAAGCACTATATTTAGTTTGAATATCTTAAACAAAGCATTATGTGAGTAGTCACTGGAGTGGCTTTGTATGTGGTGTAAATCATAAGGCCAAGTTTTATTCATATATCTAACTAGCACTTATGTCCTGAGCATCCTCATATTTATGATGGTAATTTTGTGATCTTGGTCAAGATACCCTTCCAGACATTAGCAATTGCAGAGTCCCTTTTACCTTTTGGAAAATAATGGGTATAGAATAGTTCTCTTAAGGTACAATTTTCCATAAAGACACAAAAAGTAGCTGACTCAACAGAGAGAGATGAAGAGTAATACAGAAGAAAATTCCTAGCTGGGGGCATAGAGCCAATGCATCTTATTTGTCTAATCTGGAATTATGATACATTAAAAGTCATGAGGAAGGAATTTAAAAGCAAAACTCTCCTTCAAGTGAGTGTTTTCCAAATTTGTTTTCAAAATTGCAAACACTGAGCATGATAATATTTGTAGGGCACATTTTGGAAACACTTGAGTCTGCTTGTGTTAGAGGCGGGGGTTTTAGCAATCTAAGGCCCTATCAGGCCCTGATTAGGGTTTTCTGAATGGTATCAAGGTTCACCTGCACTTTTTGTTAGCACACCTTCAAATAAAGGAGACACAGAATGCCCAATTCTTTAAGGCATTCTGTTTCTTTTTATTATACCTTGTATATTTTAAAATATTGAATATGCCTTTAAACTAAGGCCCATACCATAGAAACATATGGACTATCTATATGGGATTTTTTTCCCATTCTTTTAACAAATGTTTGATAAATACCTGTTACATGTCACTACTGTGGATGGTACTAAGGAGACTAAGGTGAAAAAAAAAAGAGTTAGGACCCTTGTCCTATTACGAGTACATGGGGAACCTCTGGAAGACTACCATCCATTGGTCATGTTCTTATAGACAAGTTAAAAAAAATTATATTTGGAATGGGATGGGGGTGATAACCAGATAATAGCCTAATAATCAACCTAAACTAGAAATTGGGATGGGGTTATGAAGGAGGGTCACATGGTGATATATAGGGGGATTTTATCTAGTAAGAGTGAGGTCAGAGAAATCTTCCCAAAGGAAGTGGCATCTGTCCTTAGACCTGAAGGATGAATAAGAGGTAAACTAAGACAGAAAGATAGCTGGAGGCAAATCCAGGGACAAAGGGCCTGTGAAGGGAGAGGGATTTGTAGGAACCAGGACCCAAATCTCTTTGAGGCTTTGGAGAAACTTGTCCTGCAATGAGAAGTCCAACCATTGGCCATCAACCTTGGCCCCCTTGTCTGCATGGTTCCCTCTAGTCCAATACTATCGCCAGGGAAATTCAGACAGAAAGCCAGGGAAAAGTTGGAGCTCAGCGCATGTAATGCCCTTCTTTTAAGTATTGCAAACATTCTGCTGCCTCTTGTCCAATGCCTAAAAATAGTTAAAGCCCAAAATTATGTCCAATACAGAACTAGAGGTCACCTTGTAACAACTTGAATTTGTCTCAAGTCTAATGACCAGATGTTAAAATCCTCCTGTCCCATGAATCAGTGAACTGGGGTCCATGGTTTTCTATTCAATCCCCATTTCAAATACTGCATTCTGTTCTGCTGTCAGACTGAGGACCTTGATTTCAGTTAGGAAAATATGGTCACAGTGCCAAGG
>PVIY010052961.1:0-14965 GCA_004026745.1 Myrmecophaga tridactyla | reverse complement strand
CACTGTCCCTTGCCTGCTGCCCCCTGCCCGCTGCCCCCTGCCCCTTGCCCCCTGCCGCCTGCCTCTTGCCCCCTGCCGCCTGCCTCCTGCCTGGTGTGCCAACAGCTGGGAATACAGGCCCGCACAGCACAGCACAGCTGGAGTGAATTCTGCCCCTGACGCCATGGCTGTCCTTGTCTAATGCCCCTGGCAGCAGCTGGCAGCCACGACAGGCTCAGCCAGATGGAAACAGATGTAAACCTGGGGGGAGGCAGGGAGAATGGAGAGGGGTCCAGCGGAGGCTGGGAAAGCAGGCGGTCTTCATGGATTTCTTCTCCTTTCCTCTCGCCCCTCTGCTGTCCACTCCTCGCCCATGAGGCCACGGCTGCCGTGCTCCATTCTTGGAGGAAACGACAGAGGAGGCTTCTCTTCGGGTCTCCTTGTCTCCTGCATCCATGCCTGGGGGGCTTGGCGTGACCTACAGATACAAAGTGTCCTTTTATTGGAAATATCAATTCAGAAAGGGGCTAGTAGTAAGCTGAGAATATTTGGATAAACTCAACAGCCCTTAGGACTGAAAAAGGACCTTTTGTTCCCTGCGAGAAAAAGGCCTCATGCCACCCTGGGCTAGCTGGAGCCCTTCCAGAAAAAACTGAGGTCGGAGCAGAAAAATGATTAGGGCGTCTCGGGAAAGATCTTTACTCTCGGTCAAGTGTTTATTATTATTTATTTTATTTTTTATTAGAATGTGTGGTTAACATCCTATTGCATAATATTGGGCTGCAGCCCCGTCCGCGAACACCTCCACCAGTCTCCTGGAGCACAAAGAGAACTCTGTGGCATTTGCGGGTGCGGCGAGGGGCTGCAGGCATGGGTTTTCTTTTGCTTCGCTTTTGCTTTCAAGATGTTTACCAGTTCCAGGAGGCTGCACATCTCTAGTTTTTGCACCCTGACAAGCAGTGGGGTCAGTCCCTACAGCTTAGGGACCTGGCTGCCAGGCCACTGTGAATGTCGGGACACTGCCCGAGGGCACAGCGTGGTGAGGCTGGCTCAGGCGACTCACGTCCTGCTGAAGCAGAGACCGAAGGACCATGGGGACAGCTCCCTGGGGCTCCCTTTCAAGTGACCCCAAGAACAACGTACCAACAGCCAAATGGTTTTCTGGGGGAGAGTGGATAGTGGCCGCCAGCCCCAGGGCCTCCCTGAAACCACCAACTCCAGGTCCTAATGGTCCAGCAGCCGTGGGCTGCCCCATCATTACCTGTTTTATGGCTGGGGCTAGACCTATCAGCTCCCCTTGGAAGAGACTAGGTAATTGCTAATATGACCCATGGATAAAAACCCAGAAGGGCCAAGAATCTGAAAAGTCACCACTCCCCTCTCCAAAGGGTCAGCCCTCTCCAAGCCACCCCATCCTGTCTTGGACAGGTGAATCACCCACAAACCCGGCTTTACTTAAGCAGCCCCCACCCTACCCCGGACCCACGAGCTTTTTATCTCCTGACAACATCAGTATAAACAGAACTGCCCAAAGAACTCAGGGTGTGGCTCTCTCGGGGAAGGAAAGTAAATGGGTCTCACCACCCTGCCTTTTTCAACTAAAAAATGCAATGGTAGAATCCACAGAAACAGCCCAGGTAACATGCCCCAAAGTACCCAGCACCCCCATTTCTGTCCTGGGTCATTGGCTACACTGGGCTCCCCCTGGAGAGGCCTCAAGGGTGTCGAGGCAGCCGGGTCCCTTATGCCCCTTAAATTCTCGTGAATTGGTTTTTAACAAAGCCTTGTGCTCATAGTTCCTGGGCTTGACGAGATGCCTGCACCTGGCTGGTGTGTTGAGAAAAGGACCAGGTAACCTTGACACAGTTACTTCCTTAACAGACTGCGTCCAAGCAGACCACCCTGCTGAGCAGGTCGGACACGGGTGGAGAAGAGGGCATCAGTGAATCTAATTGGCACCATTTGTCATTCAAGACCTGGCTTTGCCATGCCTCTGTGTGGGATGTCGAATCATTTCCAAGCTCGCCCAGATGCGTGCCCATAGCTGCGGTGGGGTCACAGGGAGAGGTTGTCCGTGGCCCGGCCTGGTGAGCAGCTCAAGAGCCGTCACCAGAGGCTCCCGGCTAAGCTGGCAGCACCCAAGAACTGGGGGCTCTGAGGAGTGGCCCAGGAGCTGGGCTGCACTGTGCCCAGCCTTCCCTCCACTGGGAAGGGCTGGGAGGAGAAAGATGGGCCAATTGGGTTGGGGCTCAGTGGGCTCTGGGATCCTTCCCCCTGCCAGCTGGGCTGTGGTTGAGCTCTGCCCCCACCCCCGCCCGTGAGAAACAGAAACCCCAGAGGTGGAATCAGTACAACAGACTCTGTGCTCAGGAGAGAAAGCGTGGCTCCTCTCTCCAGAAAGCCCACGTGGCGGCGGGGGCCCACGTTGCCTTGGGTGCCCACCTGGGAGGAGGTATTGCTGGCTCTTCCCGGGCCTCCAAGGATGTCGCCTGTGCCAGGGCTCGCTTGCCAATGCCCATTTTTGTACGTCAAGAGCGGCGCGCTCCACTCTTTCTGGGGGCTGGGGAAGTGTCTGCTTAGCCCGTTGAGATTTGAGCTATTTGCAAGAGCCGATCTGCAAACATCAGGTCCGATAGGGAAGACGGTGAGTCACCAAGCTCCTCAGGCCGACATGTCCCAGACAGAAGGAAGGATGAGGCATGGAGAGGTTGACTCAGAGGCCTGGAAGCACTAAATATAAGCTGGCTGGACCCGCCACAACCGTTTGGCAAACACCTACTGTGCACCAGGCCCATGGGACCCTATGCAGGCCGCAGAACTGCTGTGGTGCAGAAGCTGTGCAATGCAACAGAGCAATGCAACAATGTAACACAACAGTGCAATGTTACAGTCTAACACTACATTGTACTGCAATAGTACGATGCAACAATGTAACATAATAGTACAATGTTATAGTATAACACTATAGTATACTGTAACAGTATAATGCAACAATGTAACATAATAATACACTGCAGAAGTGTAACTCTGTGCCCTGGACTGTCACAAGTTTCACCACCCATGGGAAGAATTAAGCTCTGAATTCCAAGGAGGCAGAGGGCCTGGAGGGGAGGGTCTGCATTTCCTTGGGCAGAGCCCCTGAAAGGATGAGAAGTGAAGGGGTCTCAAAGGGGACGAGTGGGCACGTGGGAGGAAAGGGTCACTGGGCCTTATGAAGGGACTTGCTCACTTGGCTTAGGGGGCCCACCAGCTCCTAGCTCTGGGATCAGCTGGACGCCACCCTCCACATCCAGTCTGGGCCACAAAGGGTCAGTGCTGGGAGAGGCAGCCTGGGGGACTGCCCCGGAAGGGTGGGAGCAGGCAGGCACATTTACAGTCCCTGGTAGGATGTCCCTTTCCAGGCCACACAAGTGCCAGAGACCGGGAGTGTCTGGACAGATTGAGAGGGACGTTGGTTAGGACTCCACACCTCACTCACTCACTCATCCATTCATTCATTCGCTCGTCAAGACATTCAGTAAGCCCCTACTGAGCCCTCCTCCTGGGCGAGGCTCTGTGGAAGCTTCCTTCTCTCTGGGCTGTCCCTCTCGAGGGGCCCACGGTCGGTAGAGAGGTGAGTGGACAGAAGAACCGCATTCAGGGCACTGGTGCCGCGAGACTTGGGAAGGGGCAAGGCAAGGCAGGCTGCCCGAGCCCTTCCCGTCTGCCCAGCCTGGCTGTGTATCTTCGGGTTTATCACGTAACTTCTAGGCACCCAGTTCCCTCCTTGACACAGGTGGATGACCACAGTGGCTGTCCTTCCAGCTGCAGGACTCAATGGGGGGGGCTGCTGAGCCAGATGTCAAGGCGTCCGCGGCCTGTGGAGCCAAAGGGATGGAAGGAGACACGTCACTTCCTCCTTCCTGGGGGGTCAGGGTCCGTGGCCTCGCCTCTGCACTGGCTGCCCCGTCTGGACCAACACCCATGCCAGGGAAGAGGGGATGGAAGACTCCAAGGCCCTTCTCCGTGCAAACCCATCCTGTATCTCCAAAGAAGTCCATCTAGAAGAGTCTCCTGGAGAACCTCCTCCATCGGCTATCCTTGACAGCCACCTGGAAATCTGAGAGGCCAGGGGACAAGGAGGCCTTGAACCTCGGAACAACCCCCCCTGAGACTGGCTCAGGGAGGGCAGATGCCCCACTGGGAAATGGGTAGGGACATTTCCCACCAAGTGGGGGGAACTGGGTGAGGAGACCCGGGGGCCCTTTGGGCACTGTGAGCTGGCATTTGGCTTCCACACTGGGGGGCTTTCGTCCAGAAAAGACTAAGTCTGGACAGCTTCCCCCTGGGCCCCGCTTCCCACCAGGCCCCTGAGACGGCGCCCGCTATTTTTGGAAGTGCCCGCCCTCCGGGTTCGCAGCCAGTGCGGGAAATTCCTGCAGCACCCACCGCGGGGAGAGCCACGTTCACAAGCTCTGCAGTTTCTCACCGTCTCGGCGGCCCAGAGAAAGGTCACCAGCATGACACTTCCCGGGGGGCCTCGTATCGATGCGAAAAGGGAGAACTTCCTGTGTATGACTGGGGGCCCCACAGCTTTGGTTTTGGTTTTTGTTTGTTTGTTTTCTCAATCTTTTTAATGATCTAAGACCAAGACAAAGGTTTCTGGCCCCAGGATGGCACGGCTGAGTCTGCGGCAGTGGGCAGCCTTTGGGCTCAGAAAGCCCTGTCCTTGAGCCACCTTAAAAGTAGTGTTTGAACGGAGACTTGGGTTGTTAGTATTTCAGCCACTCAGGCCTGTCCTGGAAGAAGCAGCAGCTACAAAGCCAGGCGAGCAGGGCAGCTGGACCGTGTCCTCCCCGCCTCGGGATGCTGGGGCCCAGAGCCACCACTCTGGCTTTGGATCCCATCCAAAGAAGTGGGACTGGCCTGGGAGCCCTCAGGGTGGGGTGGGGAGCAAGGCCTGGGAGTGTAAGGTGCGGCCTGGGCAGCTCTGTGATCAGCCCCCAGAGCCAGCCAGCAGCAGTGGACCTTCCCCTGGGAGCAGCAGAACCCCCAATGAGGCTGGGCCCTGACTGGGCCATGCCACATGCAGGGGGCCACTGTGAGCCCAGGCTCTTTGGGAGCATCTGGGGGGACTGTCACAGAGCGGGGACATGCACCTAACAGGTTGCAGGGCATTTCCATGGCCGTGGCGGGATAGGGACGGGGGCACAGTGGGCAAAGTGTTTACATCTGGAATCTCCTCGAACCTCCGGGTTACGTGAGATCAGAACTCACAGTCTATTGGCGAGATGACCGGTTGGAATCTGTCTTGTGATTGTGGGAAATGCCCCAGGAGAACCACCAAAGGGTGTCAACTCAACCTGCATGTGGCAGGGGCTGAACTCCCTTCCAGGCAGCTCTCAACAGGCAGAACATCCGTCAGGCACCTCCTGGGGTGGTTCTGGGCCTGGGGCGAGGGGCTGCACTCCAAACTCACTGGGGCTGGGGGGTTGTCTCAGGCTGGAATGGTCCTGACCAACCCTACCTTCCCATCCTGCCACCTCCAAAGAGGACACAGGCCCGTGCTGGGCTGTCCTGCCTAAGTCTGTCCACATAGAGTGGCCAGAGCTCCAGGCCCCAGGATGCAAGGGCTGCTGGGGACAGCAAGGATCCCTGACGATTTTCCCTCCCGAGCCCTGGATGGAGCTCGGGGTCAGGCCAGGGTCTTGGCTCATGGGAAAATGACTCTTGTGCCGACACAGTTAGTTGGGGTCGGGGTGGACTCTGGGTGCCCCTCTATGCCTGACCTTCGCATTCGGGAAGGGAGGGTCCACGGTCAGGGGCCTGGGCTGGCACTGCCCAGTGGGAGGGGCCGGACTGCCAGGTGACCCTCCCCACCCCCCAACCAGCAAAGCCCTTCCTTGTCCGACTCCGGCATTTAAAACTGAAAACAAGATGCTCCGTGGTGCGCAGAAGCACCCAGCGCTGGGGAGAGGCTTCCTCCTGGCCGAGGAGCAGGAAGCCTTAAGAGGGTGCATCCTGGGACTCAGATCCCAATTACAGAACTGTGGCTTGCAAACAGGTTCCCAGGCAGAGCACCTGGCTCCCAGCTTGCATGTCTGGAGATGGGGCCCCCCAAGGCACAGTGGCCCTCAGGGGTCCCCCACCCATCAGGACCCCCCTTGGGCAATCCTCTGGCTTGGCCCAGTGACTGGGTCCCTGGCTCAATGAGGAGGTCCCTGGACTCACCTTCCCACTCAGGATGCCCCAGCTCGAGCTCTCTTTGGGGAATGTGTACCTCCAGAGAAATTCTGGATGGTGGAGGGAGAGCTGCCACCCCCAGTGGGCAGAGAGGTATTTTTGAGGGGCTGGACAAGATGGAGCCCATTGGCCAGCTGCCCTCCTTTCCAATGCACTGGCCTGCCCTGCAGGGTGACTGCTCCATCGGGGGGGCCCAGCTACCTCACTGAAGGATTCCCAAAGGGCCAGGAAGAGTCTGCACTTCTCGCTCGCCCAGAGGTCCCAGAGCAAGGCTCTATATCTTGGTGGCGGCCTCAGGTGGGGGGGGGGCAGGGGCCACAGGGACTGGACCTGGAGGGCACAGGGCAGGCGGACAGAAGCAGAGGCTCCCGCGGTCACAAGTGGCCTAGACAAACGTGTCCCCCGCCCGCCCAGCCCTGCGCGTCCCCCGGTCCTAGCACCGCCATCGGCCTGGGCACCGTCCTGGGTGCCGCCAGCCAAGTGCTTCCCCTCAGAGCTCACCCAGCAGGCAAATCGTCGCAGGCCTGAGGGCCCTGAGCAGCTGAAAAATTCCACAAACGGGGGGCTCTGAACCGCCCAGATGCCTTCCCCCTCCGCCCTGGAGGGCTGAGGCCTGCAGTCCCAGTGTGGGCAGGAGCTGGAGAGAGGCTTGGCCGCCCCTGGCGCTGCAGGATTGTGCCACATCTCCATCTCTGCCTCGTCTGTCTCCCCACAGCTGCTGCCCGATATTTGTCTGCGTCTGTGCCCAAATGTCCTTTCCAATAAGGACCCCAGTCAACTGGGGTCAGGACAGACTCTTGTCCAGGTTGGCCTCAACCGATTGCATTCTCAGAGGCCCTGTTTCCAAATAGGGTCGAGTTCCCAGGTCCAGACCTTGAGTGTCTCTTTTGGGGGACACAGTTCTGACAACAAGTGCCAGGCCGGAAAGCAGGAAACAGGGGTATGAGTTTCCAAAGGGGAAACCGAGGCAGGGTCCCAGACAACTGGAACATTGCCAAATAGTGAATGCCACAGTTCCGGGGCTGAGAGCCCAACCTCCCTCGGCGGCGACCTGGAGAGGGGCCCCAAGACCGCCCGGGGGACGGGAGCATCTGCAGATGCCGCCCACCCCTCACTGGCTGCCAGCAGAGACATCTCAGCTGCTGGGCCTAAGATTTCAGCAGACCCGGGGCTTCCCTCTCACGGCTCATCCCCAGGGGGTTCTGGAATCTGAGCGAGTCTACATTTTTTGTTCGTTCGTTTTCCTTTCGACGCAGGAGCTTGGCTTGAATCTCCGGTTGGCCTGTTTATCTGTGGTGGGTCAGGGCTGCTGCCCGGGGTGGACGGTTCCAGGCATGGGCTTTGGCGCGGGCTGCAGCAAGGCAGGACAGCGCACGGTTTGGGGGACAGGCGCGAGCCATGCTCATGCTTAGGCGCCACACGGGGTCGGCGTCCAGCGGAACAGCCCGGAAGGGCCTGTGTTTGCTCGGGGTTCCGCCGCCTCTCTCTCTGGCCGCCTCATCATCAGAATCAGGCTGTGTAAGTGACACGCCAAGGGGACTTGAGAGGGGCTGGAGATGCTCCTGTCACAGACCTGCCTTCCGCTGCCACCCTCGGGCTTTCTGCAGAGTGCGCAGGCAGGGCTGGGGAGGAGCTGGTCCCCCCACCCCCATGTGAAGCCATCGCCTCCCCTTCACCGTCCTTCTCCCTCTCTCCTCTGTCCTCCCCTCTTAGCCCGAGCAGGTGGACCCCCACCGCCGACCCGCCAGCCGGGGCTCCGGTACCTTGGCAGCGGGGCGGCCCGGCTCGGCTGCCACCTTCCTCGTTCCCATCCGGCCACCTCACCAGGACCCCGCAGGGAGAAGCCGGAGGTGGGATTTATGGCGCGCCCGGCAGAGGTGTTGTTGGAGGGCCCTTCCCCCACTGCCTCCATGCCAAGAATGGACTTTCTGTTTCAGCCGCTCGTGGAGGCCGTAAATTAGAACCATTCTCTGTGTGTGTGTGTGTGTGTACGTGTGTGCAGATGTGCACATGTGTGTGCGTGTGCTCGGCTGCCTGTGGGAAAGAAGGAAGCCCACACAAACACACAGCTGGGGCTGATTGCTCTCGCCTAGCTCCCGGTCCTGAGAGAGGGGCGTCGGGGGGGAAGGAGGAGCCGAGGCCCATCCTTGAGCGGCCGCTGGCCGGGCGGCCACAGCGTGCGGTGGCAGCAGCTTCTGGGAGCCACGTCCCAGCAGCTGGACACAGGACGGCGGGGCGGGCGCAGGGCGCGTTCCTCCCCGCAGCTCAGAAGCCATTAGGCCAGCTGACGACAGACGCCGGCGCTGCTGCCTCCCCGCGCAGCCTGGTGGGGCCAGCAGCTGGACTGTGCCCACTCAGGGTGAAAGGACCAGCCTAGCAGAGAACCCACAAATTAGAAGCTCAGGAAACCTCAAATGATGTGCAAAAAAAATGGTGAAGGTTAAGAGAATTTTTCTGTGACTTCGCTTCCTAACTCAGCCTTTCAGTTGGGGGTGATTTATGAACTGGGGGAGCTGGCGGGTATAAAGGGGCAGAGGAGGTCTGTGAGGACTGGGCTTGGCCAAATGTGGGAGGGCAGGCGAAAAGGCCATTTCCTTTGGAAGTTCTGGGATGCCTGTGGCTCGGCCCAAAACAGCCACAGAGCCAGGCTGCGAGTGGTGATGAGAAGGGGGGCAGATTTCAAATCTGGAGAGAGAACAGCCCGGTGACCGCAGCAGCTTCCTGATCCCCTACCCCCCCCCCAAGGTCAGCCAGGAGGACATGCCACAGCCTGGGCCACTGTCCAGCTCACAGGCACTGGGCCACCTGCGTCCTCCCTTTGCCACTGTCCTCGTTCATTCCTCACATCTGGGGACAGAACTGAGCATGTGGGGGTCAGCTGCGTGCTCTGCATTTGTTACAGCGTCTACCCATCTGTCTACCCGCCCTCCCTCCACCCACCCAGGCTTCCATCCCCCTTGCCATCCACCTGTCCACACACCCATCTACCCATTCGCCCATCCACCCACCCAGCCAGCCATCCTTCCATCCAGGCAACCCTCCATGTAGACAGGAGATGGGGAACCTGGCAAAGGGGAGGATTGGAAGAGCTTGGGGCCCTATTCAGACACCCCACCTGTGCTGTGCCAAAGAGGAAGACACATCCCAGGAGGTGGCAGCAGGCAGAGTGAGGACTGGCAGGGGGAGTGACCAGAATGCAAAGTCCATCCATCTGGAAACAACTCACAATGATCCCACGGATTCATTGATAGAACAGGCTGTGATGGGAGCACCTTCGGTTATTCAATAGAATGGGCTGCATCGGGAGCATGGGTGGGGAGCACTCTTTAGAACAAGCCATGTTTGGAGCATTGTTGGGGAGTTCTTTAGAAAGGGCTGCGTTGGGAGCACGGTAGGGGTTCTTTAGAATGGGCTGTGTTCAGAGCAGGGTGAGGGGTGCTCAATGGAATGGGCCGTGCTGGGAGCACGGTTGAGGTGTTCCTTAGAACAGGTTGTGTTGGGAGCACGGTGGGGGCCTGCGCCTGTGGGAAAACAAGCAGGTGTTGGGTGGCTCCTGGTCATGGGCCCTGAGGCGGGCTCCCTTGCAGGGTTGGATGGGCTGCGTCGGAAGTTCCTTCCCAGTTGTCACGCAAAGACACAGAATCCAAACAACCAGGAGGTAGCAGCTTCACTCTGAATTCTCCCCATTGCTGGACTTGCCCTTCAAGGCTTTTCTCCAACTGCCATAGCAGAAGCCCTTTGAGAACCTCTGAACAAATCAGTTCTTCGGTGTGGTTGGAAAAGGGGGGAGGGAGAGAAGAGCCCCCATTATGTACGTCGAGCTCCCCATGCTGGGAAGGACAGAAGAGTCACTGGGAAGGGAGCTGGGGAGGCAGGATGCAGCACTGGGACCCCTACCAGACAGTCTGCTTTGGGGGCTGGGAGCAGGCCCCCACCCTGCATTTGAAACTGTGTCCCAGGACATCCCAACGGGGGTCCTTGGCCACACTCAGGGAGCGCGAGAAGCGGGAGGACAGGTCGCAGGGCCATGGGCCATGGTGGTGTAGAAAGGCACATGGGGGCATCTGACCCCAGAGGCCAAAGAGAGGCCAGCAGGCAAACTCAGGGTGTCTCCTCAGTGGGGCAGATTCGTCCTCTCCCAAAACTCCCCATCCCCAGGACCACCTGAGGGGCGCCCCAACATACTCGCATGAACACACACGTATGCATCCACAAGTGTGCACACGCTTACAGACTCGGCACACCCAGGCACACATTATGCACACATGCATGCACAGAGACATGCATACGTGCATGTATGCACACACGTACACAGACTGCACACCACGTACACACGCCCACGTGTGCACACACACGCACAAAGCCGATGGAGGGCTTTTCAGGCATGTAACAGTTGCCTGTCACATGCACTGCTCTTCCAGGGACCCTGAGCCCTGGGGAAGTCGAGGCGAGGCCAGTGGATGCCGCTCGGCCCTGGAGGGACCAGAGGCCAAGGCTCACGTGGCTGCGCCTGCCCTCTGCATCACCACCAGCTTCACAGCTCCGGACTCCACCGTCCAACGGTGACACAGCAAATGTGCATTGTTCAAGCCTCCCAGGCTGTGATACTTTGTTGTAGCCGCCCCCCCACCCCATCCCCACTCCCCGCTTCAAACTGTGCCCCAGACTGAGTGTGCCTAGAACCTTCCATCTCCCCTGGGGGCTCCCAGAGACAGAGACAGAAGGACATGAGAGAGACAGAGGGAGAGACAGAAGTGAGAGGCAGAGAGAGAGGGAGAGAGAGGAACAGAGAACGAAGGGAGAGGCAACAAGAGACAGAGGGAGAGAGGCAGAGAGGCCCCAAGCCTGGCTCCTCTGGACACCGGTGCTGGGGGGCTTGGTGGGGGCCCCGGGAGCTCAGGGGCCAGGCACAGCTTCCCCTCACACTGGCGGGGTAGGCGCCAGGGTTCACGGCCGTCGGGGTGCCGCTGACCACAAGCTTGTGCAGGGGGGCAGGGATCTCTTCAGCTGGTTTCCTGCAGGAACCTGGGCAGCGGCCATTAGGGTGGGAGAGGAGGGGGAGCCTAGGAGAGGCGCTTGTGCCAGGCCAAGGGACCCTCCAAGCCCCCTCCCCAGACCGTGAGCCCCTGTGCACCCCCGCTGCCAGGAGAGGGCAACCTGAGCTCCTTCCACTCCCAGTCCAGTCCGGGTGGGGGCTCCGGGTGGCCGAAGAGCTGAGGGTGAGGACAGGACTTGGGGAGGGGGCAGGCAGTGGCCCCCAAGGCAAGGTCAGGGCACTGGGGAGGATGGACCCAAACTTAAGCGCCAGGGCCTGGGATGTGGGAGGGAAGCCCAGCTGCCCACACAGCAGGTCTCCAGGGGACCCTCACCCCCAGATGCCAGGTGGGGCCCGACTCCACCATGCCTGGCCCCAGGGAAATGAAGGTTCCAGCCCCACTCCCTCTGGGGCACATTTTGAAGCAGGTACTGGGGGTAGGGGTGGGGGTGGGGCTGCTGCAACAAAGTATCACAGCCTGGGGGGTTTCAAACAATGCACAGGCACTTTCTCACAGAGCTGGAGGCAAGAAGTCCCATCAAGGGGGCAGCAGGACCGGACCCCACCTGAAGCCTCCCAGGGAGGACCTTCTGGGGATGACTCTCCAGGGGAGGACCCTTTGGGGAGGACTCTCCAGGGGAGGAATCTTTAGGGGAGGACTCTCTAGGGGAGCACGCTTCTTGCTTCCTTCAGCTTCCAGTGACTCCAGGCCTCCATTGCCTTGTGACCACAGCGCCTTAATTTCTCCCTCCGTCTTCACAGGGCCTTCTTCCTGAGTGGCTGTGCCTAATTCTCCCTTTTATGAGGACCCCGTCCTACTGGACAGCAGCCCTACCCCCATCCATCATGTCTCCAAAGACCCTGTTTCTAAAGGAGGTCACATTCAGGGTGTAGGCCTTCACTATGTCTTTTGGGGGGAACAATTCCCCCTATAATAGGGGGGTCCTGCTGCTCAGGGGGCAGCCTGACCCCATCCTGGGCTCGGTGGTGGTTGTGATATGGGGGTGCATGTTCCTGGGCCATCAGGCGGGGTGCCCTGATTTTGAGGACATTCATTATGATTTGAAGTGGGGGATTCTGCCCCTGCCCTCTTCTCCCTGCCACTCCCACTTCTGTCTCCCTCCCCCCACCCACCTGTGCCTGTGCTCTTGCCCCTCTACCCCCGTCTCCCTGCCCCCTGCCCTTTTTGAGCACCTGCATGGAGCTGGGTCTCCCTCGGCAGGGCCTCTGGGCTGCATGCTGGGCCTCCAACAGGGACCCCGCTGAGACCTGCACCCACATCGGGGGGGGGCGACCCAGCCCACCGCTCCGGGACTATGTGGTCTCATGGAGCGCAGCTGCTGTGGGTGGGGGCACGCTCCTGGGCACCCAGCTCCCAGCATCATGAGCTTCCTGGACCCACCTCCTCCCTGGCCCATAGCACCCTCCCCCCTGGCAGAGTGGACAGGGCTCTCCAGCCACCCTGGTCGGCAGGGGAAACCAAGATGAGTGGGCGGGAGGGGCTCAGCCACTTGGCCGGCCGAAGCACGCCCTGCACAGCTCACAAGACCCTGCGGCGTGTTTGCCGCCACCACCGCGGGATTGCACACCCTCTGCCTTGGGGGACCCACCCGGCACCGCAACTGCTGCCTCATCTAGGGGGCTCCCTTTCAGTCTGTTCAAGGTGGGAACCCAGGGTTCCGGGCAGACGTGAGCAGTGAGGACAAGACAGCGTGAGCCAAAAGCCCTTCCCGTCGCTGCTCCGCCCAGGGTCCGGCTTCTGCAGAAGTCTCCGGGGCGGGTGTAGGGTGGCGGGGTGGAGGGTGGGCGGCCCGAGAGTCGGGAGCCTTCCCGTCAGCTGGCGCCCACACTGCTTTGCATCGACACTGAAATTTCAAAGAATCAAGTGCTGGGGACGAGGTGGTCCAAGACTCCCAGGAAAGCCTGGGGCACAGAAGGCTTAACTGTCGGGCCATCGGGGGGCCCCACAGGCAGCACAGGGCACCCCGAGAGTCTGCCCTGCGCTAGGCCTTGCTGACACCCCAGAGTGGCTGGGTGGCGGGGCAGGGGCTCAGGCTCGGCTTCCCCACCGGACCTCCCGCTGCCATGGCCAAGATCGTCTTCATGTCGCCCTCTTTCTCTCGGCCTGGGTCTCAGCGCCCTCTTCTCCTTCTCACCTCGCTCTGTGGGCCAATCAAGCCCCGCTGGAGGAGGAGCGTTCTCGGGACGGAGGCCCCTCAGCTCACGGCCTCCTCAATCAAGCTGCGGGGTGCCGAGGGAAGGATGGGAGCAAGCCCACTCGGCGGCAGCGGCACCCCTGGGCCCGGGCAGGGGGAGCCATGGTGTTGGGGTGCAGCGGGAGTAGGGGTGCATGTGGTGATCCTCCTGGAGCAAAGCAGCTGTCCCAACGTCTCGGTCTCCTCGCCGACTCTGAGCCCCAGCAGGGTGCTGGGTTTCATGGCAGGAAGGGGCCCCCCAGGCCAGGTAGACAGACCCTCGACGTCTGCCCAGCCCTACCCAGGGGACCAAGGAAGACGAGCGGGCGGCATCCGTATCCGTCAGCTGATGCTTTACGTGAAACCGTGTAACAAAAGAGTAGCCATTGTAAGCGAGCGACCCAGTGATCGCGCGTGTGGATAGTTACACGGTTGTGCCACCAGCGCCTCCAGCTCCCCAACACGTCCCCGGCCCCAAAAGGAAGCCTTGTCCCCGCAGGCGGCCCCTCCCCCCGGCCGCCTACGCGCTCAGTGGATTTGCCCAGTGTGGACAGGGTCTGGCTATGGAAGGGCACCGCAGCTCCCGTCTGGTCCTGGCTCCTTCCACTCCACGTGACACCCTCCAGGGCCCCCAACATGGTGGCAGGAACCCCACTCCTCTCCAAGGCTGCACCGCATTCTCTCGTGAGGCTGGACCCCGCCTCAAGGGATCTCTGGGTTGCTTCCTCCTTCAGGCTCCTGCAAGAAAGCACTGCTGTGGACATTGGGGTGCAGGGATCCATCTGAGCCCCCTTTTGCGTTCTCTTGGAATGGAATTGGCGTGTCGTGTAAACTCTGCGTTTGACTTCCCGAGGATGCCCTGACGTCATTCCCTGCACACGGGGGTCCCACAGCTCCGCGCGCCTCCCAGCCCCGGGCGGACCCCCTCTGCACGTGCTGGGCAGGTCGCTCCCCCACCTCACCATCCCTGGGTCTCTCTGACCGGCCTCTCCCCCACTGCTGCCCCTCGTGTCTGCCCAGCCCCTGCAGCCCGTGCCCCAGCCGGGCTGCCCCCAAACCAGGTGCTGCTGGTTTCAGACCCAACGTGGGCACCAAACCAAGCAATCCGGGTGGGAGGCGCCGGGACTCCTCCTGCCAGCCCCCAGAGCCCCTGTGGCCGCGGTCCCCAAACCCGCAGCTCTCCAGGGACCCGTCCGGGGAGGGGCGCACAGGGCAGGACCCCTGCAAACAGCTGCTGAGAACCACGTGCTGATGGCAAACACGCAAACCAGCCCGAGACTGGCAGCGGACGCTGTCAGGGCGGTGTCCTGGTGTCAGCAGCACCGGGGACAGACGCAGGCCGAGAAGAGAGCCTGCGTCCTGTGATGCTGGGCGGCTTTCACCTGCTGCTGGGTGTCAAACTGAAACTTTCCAGTTCTAAGAAGATGAAACGCTTTGCTCACTCTCAGGTTGATGTGCAAACTGCCGTGACCGTGAGCACGCACACACACACACACACACACACACACACACACACAGGCCCTTAGGCAGCCAC
>PVIY010052960.1:0-14933 GCA_004026745.1 Myrmecophaga tridactyla | reverse complement strand
GCGCCGCTTCCGGCCCCGCGGCAGGCAGGGAGCCGGAAGTCCGGCGGGCTCCGGGCGTCGAGATGGAGGAGAGTGAATATGAGTCGGTTCTCTGTGTCAAGCCGGAGGTCCACGTCTACCGAATCCCGCCGCGGGCTACCAACCGTGGCTACAGGTGACCACCCGCCACCGCGCCGAGCTAGCCTCGACTTAACTCCTTCCTCGCCACCTCGACACACCCACTCACTGATGGTAGTCTTGGACGGACCCGGCCACTTTAGGGGCGAAGGGAGGGGAAATGGTGTGGCTTCTTCCATGCGAGGCCAGAGCAGGGAGGGACACCCAGTCTTTTAGCCATCTCAGTCAGATGCTTAGGGCTCCCAGCGGTGGAGAAGGCGTCGAAGCCGGGTCTAGCCCTTGGAACTTCGGGGTGCCGTCGATTACCCGTCGGGTGTGGTGGTGTCACAGACCTTTATTTTTACGCGCTAACCGTTGGCCATGAAGGGATCCTTGAAACATGTTAAGGAAGGAGGGGCCCTGTCACAAGCGGATATCCTCAAGGGGAAGGGAGGAAGCCGAAAACCGGCCAGAGGACCGGTCTCTGGGAACTTTGCTGATGGCTGAAGTCCAGAGACTCCCTCCCTGTCCAACTCCCTTATCGCGAATCTCATACCTGATAGGAATTGGAGAGAAATCCAGGCTTCTCTAGTGAATTGTTCATTTGAGATGCATAAATGTACCTATGCTTGTAAATGTATAGAGTATTTCTGGGAAGGGAATACAGGAAACTGCCTGGCAGGATGGGAACAGGGTTGGAAGGAGACTTCCTTGCATTGTATACCCTTTCATACCTTTTGCACTTTATTACCAGTATGTATTATCCATCAAAACCAAACAGAAAATATAAAAACCCAAAAGATACACCTGATACAGCTCGCCTGGCCTATGGCTATTTTGTGCCACTGGGTGGTGGTGAGGAATGTGCTGATATTTGGGGGTTGGCTCTTAAAAGCAGAATTTGTCCAAGTTATTGGGATGTACAGGATTGGCCTGCAACACGAGAGTGAGGGTGTGTCCACGTTTCTGGCCTTTGTTATTTTCCAATTGTATTTCCATGGACTTTTGGTTTTTCTAGTGAACAAACATTTATGGAACACCTGATACATTCATGACATAACTTTAAAATAGTATGTTGGAAACAATAGTAACAACAAGAAAAGGACATTTATTTTCTGTCCACCCTGGAGATAATGCTGACTCCCTTAATATCAAACCAGACATGGGCCGCCAAACCAGCAATGGTCATCCACCTCCAGGCCCTGTTGGGATGTCAGTAGGATTGGTATCAGTTCCCCGGAGAGCAGGGTTAGCCAGTGTCAGGCGGGGCTAGTTTGGGATAGAGGAAACTGCTGGCCTCTGCACTTCAGCCTCACACACAGCTCTGCTCAGCCTAAATCTAAAAGCTTTTGCCCCAGGAAGAGGAACTGAAACTGAGTCAGCTGAATAGTGAATTGAGAGTTTGCATCTGTGTGTCCCTCAGAGCACATGTGTAGGAATTTCCAAGAAAACCCTCTTGGAAAAAAACAAATGTGGGTGTGTGGGGATTCTCTTTTTTAGAACTAAAATGTGAAGTTGCTGCTTTGAAAGCAAAAAGAAACAATTGCTCAAAGTCCCTGGGTTTCTTTTTCCTATGATACCTTGAGAATATCTCTTTTGAACACCAGTTGGCTTTTCTTATGTGTGCTGTTGCTCTCCTTTTCTCTTTCTACTAGTTACTGGTCCCCAGTGTACTTTTCCTCCAAGAGGGCTCAGTGGTCCCTGATAGTCTGACCTGCAGCCTGGGTGTATCTTAGGACAGTAACTCTGCAGAAAGGAAACTAGAAGTCTGCTTCTGAGAAAAGGTCTCTATGCCTAGAAGAGGGGTTAGCAAATTACAACCCACTGTTTTTTATGGCTCATATGCTAAGAATGGTTTTTACATTGTTAAGTAGTTGAAAACAATTTAAAAGAAGAATATTTCATGACATGAAAATTACATGAGATTCAAATTTCATTGTCCATGAAGTTTTATTGAAATACCCATACTCTATAGAAAATATTGGGTTAAACTGCTTAAAGCCTCAACACATTCATATATGGTCTGTGCCTGCTTTTGCTCTTCAACAGCCAGTTGTGTAGTTGGAACAGAGACCATAAGGCCTGCAAAACTGAAAATACTTACTGTCAGGGTCTTTAAAAAACGTTTGCCAGCCTCTGGTCTATAGCAAGTAGCCCACATGCCCTTCCCATTTTCACTGTGGGCATTGGTGCCAACTCTGGTTTTTGTCCCCTTAGGGCTGCAGAGTGGCAACTGGACCAGCCATCATGGAGTGGTCGGCTGAGGATCACTGCAAAAGGGCAGATGGCCTACATCAAGCTGGAGGACAGAACTTCAGGTAAAGGCAAGGAGGCCTTTGTGGGGCTGAACGCCACAGTGCTTGCTTTATAAAGGAAGAGGCATCTTGGGGCTGGCCAAGGCCACTCAGTGCCCATGGGAACCTATCCTGGAAATTAGAGACCCCAGTGTACCTTTAAGTTGACTCCATTCACCTACTTAGTTGTAGAAGCCACTGTCTCCCGGTGTTAAAGGGAATATTTCCTGTCAAGAAGCACCTGTTCCTTTTGGAGGTGCTTAGGAAAAAACTAATTTTGGAGACCAAGGGAAGGGGACCTGCAAATTGGTCCAAAGTAGGAAGCCCTAGAGTTTGCTTTGAAGATATATTGGGTAAAAACACAACAGCCCTCTGCTGCTGGCTCTGTTTCTTACTCGGGGATTCTGTTTATCAACTGAATGGTAACTCCCTAGAGCTGACCACACCCATTAACTGAAGAAGCTGGAAACTGTCCTACTCAGCTCTTTCTGTGGTGAGAGTAAAAGCAAAGCTGGGCAGTATTGGGGTCAGCTGGCAGATGTCACCTTTGGGGAAATCTCGCTGGTCCTGTGTCACCGCTGCTTCTGGATAAGCTATGGAGGGCAGCACAGCTGGAAGCAAGGCCCAGCTTGAAGCTCAGAGTAGATTGGGCACAGGGCCTGCCCCAGTAGGTCCCACGACACTTGGTCATTTGTTTTCTTAATGTGTAAAGATTTCCTCTTTGTGGGGCAAAAGAATGTGCAAAGATTTAAAGGCAGAGTTGTCTGCCTCTACAAAATTATGCCTCTTCTGTTCGAGCTATGGAATCTTGGATAAGTCACATGATCTCCAGAGCCTTGGCCTCCTTTTTGTTGAAATGGGGATGACAGTCTATATTTCACAAGGTTGTTGGAAATCTTAAGTAAAAAGATGTTTATCAAATATTTTATGAACTGCAAGGTGACTGAAAATACTGATTTGTTCTCCTGGAACATGGGGTTGGCCGGGTGAGTATTGGCTGCAGAGGATTTTGAGGAGGAATCTACTATAGTTGGAACACATTTCTGGCTGTGAAAATTGTCAGAACATCCCAGGTGGTGTCACAAGACAACCCCTATCCTCTGGGGTCCTTGGAAACTGTGGCTAACATACTTCCTAGTGTAACTGCTACTTCTCATGGCTCAGCCTTCTGAATGCTCTTAGCTTGAGGCATGTTCATCTCATCCAATGGAATAACAAGTATATAACTTTAGACCACGGTTTCTCAGTCTTAGTACTGCTGACGTTTGAGTCCAGAAGAGTCTTTGTGGTGAGAAGTTGTCAAATGCAGGATATTTAGCAGCATCCCTGACCTCTCCCCACTAGCTGCCAGTAGTTGTGGCAATTAGAACCATCACCTGACATTTCCAGATGTCCCTTAAGGGTGAGAGGGAGTAAAATCATTCCTGGTTGAGAAAAGCTTCTTTAGGCTGAAGGCAGCCAGGTAAGTCCTGAGCCCTGGATACCAAACTAAGGGTAGAGAAATTGATAAGAGTCTGTAGATTTTAGGGCTGTCAATTTAGATTCAGTTCAGTCTTAGTTACAGTCTCCTCTGAACCACAGGACTTGGAAGAAAAAAATGTTTGGTTAAATACGTAAAGCACCAATAGGAATTAATGCATTTTACAGTGATCCCAGTCAAAAGCTCACAGGACGCGTGTGTTGTGCTGCACCATGGAAGCAGTAGTTGATAAAGGGGTGCATTTCATAAGAGCTCCCTTTAAACCACTAATTCTTTTGCCTTGTTTCTGAGATTGAATGAAACCAGCCTGCTTCAGATTTTTCTATAGGTACAGAAACTTCCTTCTTTCTTCTGTGCTCACCCATACCTCTTACAGCCCTGTCTCAGATGCTTAGCCTTTTCTGAAGGTGTGATTCACCTAAGCCATGGCTCACCTGCTCCAGGGCCCTCAGAATTCTGATAGGTGATGTGAATGGGTGAGGCAGATGGAATGGATTGCCAGCAGCTCCAGCCTGTCATTCTTATATGGGAAATGAAGCCCAGGATTGCTAGAGCTTCTTTAGAAGCCCCAAATCTGGATTATTTTACATGTTATCTGATTTTGAAATGTGTGGCAATTAAACAAAAAATTGAAACTGTGAGCTGGATTTGACCTCTAGGCCAACTCTGACTTAAGCCTTTCTTCACTTATGTTACCTGTGTCTTCCCTTCAGCAAGAATAGATTTGATCTGAATTTCTGATGATCTTCCTCTGCTCACCAGGCCACCTCACAGGAACCAAGGCTGACTTCAGTATATGGTAGGTGGGTTGGGAGGGGGCTCAAAACTTACCCCAACATGTGCTTTCAGGGGAGCTCTTTGCTCAGGCACCAGTGGATCAGTTTCCTGGCACTGCCGTGGAAAGTGTGACAGATTCCAGCAGATATTTTGTTGTCCGCATCGAAGACGGAAATGGTATGTGTAGGCATTGGTGCTTCCTCCTCATGAGAAAGTATTTTCCTCTGCCTCTGGGATGTGGGTTTGATCATGTGTTGTCCCCCAGGGCGACGTGCATTTATTGGAGTTGGCTTCATGGACCGAGGCGATGCCTTTGACTTCAATGTTGCATTGCAGGACCATTTTAAGTGAGTGGTCCCCTTGGGACATGTGCTCATGTCTCTGCCCTTCTTTTTTAGGACGGAATGATTTCCCAAGTTAGGAAACCCAAGGGGTTCTTTGTAATTTGTCAACCATCAGAGTCCCAGGAAAACTCAGGAGTTCTTTAGGGCAGGCCTCTCTTCTCTCCACTACCACTCCTCATCTCTGCTTTCAAGTCATCTGCTTTTCTCTAGCTCATCTCTGCCATCCCAGTCACCTGGCTATCAGGGACTCCTACCAGGTTCCTAAGCAGCTAGAGCCCTTGTCTCTTTTTAGCCTTCCTGGGCCCACATCTCCATGACATAAAAGTGGGGGTAAGACTCCCAGGCCACCCATCAGACATCTTGGTAGTCCTTTATGGTATTAAATGACAAGGTACTCCACCTCTGGCTGCCAGCCCGTGGAGACACCCAACACTCATGTGAGCTCTTTGGCTCTTCCCTGCTCTGGGTGGCTGCTAAATGGGTGCTTTATGAAGGCTGTGTTTTTCTCTCCTTCCTTGTCTCACCATCTACCTTATGAGTCTTCGGGGGGAATGCAAACCATACACCTTATGAGCCTTAGAGGGGAATGCACAGACCCTGTATTATCAGTTCTCATGTCATACTGTGGAGGTGAGGGCCAGCTACTCAAATTTTCTGACGGTGAGCTAGAGCCCTCTACCTAAGTGATCTCACTGAATTCTCATAGCAGTCTTTAAGACAAACAGAGTTGCCATCCCATTTTACTAATGAGCAATCTGAAGTGCTTACCACTACATAAGTATCTGAGCTAGGATTTAAGTTCAGGTCTAACTTCCAAGTCTGTACTCTTTCTGTCACCAGTACTACCTCAGTAAGTCCCATCCTAGGCTGTTGGCAGGTACCAGGTGAGTGTGTGGGTGAGTGCAGGTCAACTGGTCTCTTCCTTCTTTACCTTTCTCTTCCTTTTCTCTCCTCAGATGGGTAAAACAGCAGTGTGAATTTGCAAAACAAGCCCAGAACCCAGACCAAGGCCCCAAATTGGATCTGGGCTTCAAGGAGGGCCAAACCATCAAAATCAACATTGCGGTGAGTCCTACCCTCTCTTGGCCATGGTCACATAACAGCTTGTGGCCGCCAAAAATAGACCAGCCCAGAGACTTCACTCCTTTCACACAGTTTGGTTCCATTGATTCAGCAGTTGTTTATTGAGCAGCTGCCTTGTACCAGGTACTGGACCAAGGGTGAACAAGAAGCCTCTGCTTGTTCAGAGTTGAGCTGAGTCAGACAAGTAAACATGTGATTACAGCATGACCAGAAAGGGTCTAGGTTCAAGAGATGTCATGGGTGCTGCTGGCCCCTAGAGGAGGGGCACACAGCTCAGAGTTGGGAGTTTCTGGAAGAAGTGACCTGAAAGTGGGTGAAGAGGGTCAAAGACTGATTTAGGTGGAGGGAACAGCATGTGCGAAGGCCCAGAGTTGTGAAGGAGCATCATTCATTTTCCACTAGAGCTGGCGTTTCATCCTGGCTGTTAGAGTTGGTCAGGAGGGAGTCAGTGTGCTCATGCCAAGCTGTGCTAGGCCTCGTACCTTGGGCGAGAAATATTTGGGGTGGCTCCAGGCAGGAAATCCTCAGGGCAGGTGCTGGGTAGCTGGCCAGTAAGCCTTTGATTGGGGTGGTCATGGCCAGAACAGCTCCTGCTGCTGGTGTTCATCAGGCCCCTGTGTCTCTATTCTGAGCTGCCCTTCAACTGGCTTTCCCCCTTTTGGCTCTTCTTTGCCCCTTGCTTAGTGCATCCAGTCCCTTTGGTGACAGAAAAGGTTGGGGTGGGCTAGGTTGCCATGACTTGTAGAGGTGGAATGAGATTGAGAGGGCTGTGATTTGGGGGTATCAGGGACAAATGGATTTGTTTTTTGAAGAAACTTTGTAACCCTAAACTAATGTTCTCCTCCTTATTTACTATGTCTTTCTCTTCTTTTCTGCTTCATGCTGGTGATGATTTGGGACCTTTGAAGTTGGCCAACTGGCCCTTAAGAGAAAATACAGGTCAAATCCAGTGGACTGGTGGGGATGTGATTCTTTTGCTTGGAGGAAACTAACATTTATGAACATCAGCTGTGTGTCAGGTAGTGTTTTTAGGCACTTTCTCACATGAATTAAATATCCTCCCCCTTTTAGAGCTGAGGACATTGGAACTCAGAGAGGTTAAGGAACTTGCTCAGGACCATAGAACTAGAAATAACTGGCACAGCTGGATTGATGCGGATAGATCTCTTGACTTCATGGCTGTGGCCTTGCCGTTTGATTAAGCATCTGCTTTCCTTACAAGCGAGCGACCATGTCATCTTCATCGCTGTAGTTGACTTTGGATTCTGGCTTAGTTGCTCGGTTTTTATTATTTTTTTTAACATTTTATTGAAGGTGTAATATGCCTACAAATATTTTAAAACAGAATTTGCCCACACGAAAGGGCACCCAGATCAAAAGTAGAAAGCGTTTTAACAGGTGATGGACATTTGGATGGTTTCCAGTATGGAGTTGTTACAAATAGTGCTGCTGTGAGTGTTCAGATTCATCTCCTTTACACTTCTGTGTGCATTTCTGTTGAGTGTCTAAGAGTGGAATTGCGGGGTCATAAGTTCAAATGTTCAGCTTTTTTAGGTTCTTTCAAACAGTTTTCCAAAGCAGTTTTCCCCGTTTTTGCTCCTACCAGTAGTGTTGTATTCCTGTCAATCCTTGGTGTTTTCACTTGAGCCATTCTGCTGGGTATATGTCGTTGTTGTTTTCATTGAATTTCCCTGATGATGGATGAAGTTGGGTGCTTGGTTCTAAAGCTGCCATACCTGTGATAGTTTTAGAATTGTGATGCACTGAATGTAGCTCTTAACAATCAGGGTGCCCAGTGGCTCTTGAGCCCCTCTTGGTTAGACAGACATTGCAGCCTGGAAGCCACATTGACCCTCTGCTCCTGGGTTTCTGAGAGCAGCTAGCACTCCAGCAGAACTGATTGGCATTCCTTTCTTCTCTTTAGAACATGAAGAAGAAGGAAGGAGCAGCTGGGACTCCCCGAGCCCGACCCGCCAGCACAGGAGGACTGAGCCTCCTTCCTCCACCCCCAGGGGGGAAAGCTTCTACCCTGATCCCTCCCCCTGGGGAGCAGTTATCTGTGGGGGGCTCCCTCACCCAGCCAGCAGTTGCTCCCAGTTCAGGTCTGTGCTCAGGTGGAGACTATACTTTCGGCTAAATCAATACCTACAGGTTCCTCTTCCCCTCAGGCACCATGGCATTCCCTCCTTCACACACACTTATTCATCCTTTAGTATGGTGTCAAACGCAGGAGGTAGTCACCACAGCTGTGATCTGTATACACTGCATAAGGGGCTCCTCTGCTCCCATAGGTCCTACCACTTACCCCTCCAGGGTGTCTGCCCTCACCTGTGAAATCATCAGTCTTAGGTTTCTGGTTTTCAGTGGCTGCTCAGTTGGTACTTATTGAGTGAGTGGATGATGGAGACAGTCTCTGCTCACAGGGAGCTCATGTCTAGTGGGGGGGTAAGTTATGAATACAAAGACCAAATGTATGGAGGGAGATTGATTTCTAGCTGAAGTGATCTGGGGAGACTTCTTGGAAGAGGTGGCACTGAGGTGTGCCTTAAAGAAAGGAGATTGGGGTAAGAATTGATTGGCAATCCCAGGAGAGAAGAAAGTGTGAATAGGCCTCAGACTTGTTAACACATGGTGTGTTTGGGGAGATGGATGCAGCCTAAGGTACGCAAAAGTGAGTGTGGAGGGAGGGGTGCAAAGGTAGTTCAGTGATAGAATTCTCACCTGCCATGCTGGAGACCCAGGTTCAATTCCTGGCCCATGCACTTGCCAAAAAACAAACAGAAAAAAATTCAACACATGGTGCTGCAGTAATATGATACTCCCGTGGAAGAAGAGTGAAATGCAACCCTCACCATACAACATACCAAAAAAAAAGTGAGTGGAGAGAAATAAAATTAGAAACGTGGTTTGGAGCAGGCTCCTCAGTGGAAGCCTAGTTGTTAGGGTACTGCAAGGCTGAAAGGTAACTCCCCCAACAGTTTGTGCTGGTCTTTGTCCTAAGATATAAGGAGAGTCTTTTGGAGACCCTGGGTTTCTAGAACTTAGTACCTAGTGCCAGACTCACAGTGCTGGGTGCCAGCTGTTTCACCTTACCTTTCTACCCTGTTGACCCAGCTTGATGCTTGTGGCCTTTCCAGGCTGATTGTCACTCATTTATTTTTCCACATAGTTCTCCCCAGGAAGCCTTGCTTCCTTCCTGTTTCTCAGGAGTCCCCAACATTAGCTCCCCTATCTGGAGGTCAGACTTCAAATCTCAGCCTTGTGGGGACTATCCCAAGTCAGGAGAGTGGCAGGAGTAGCCATCAGGGAGCCCCCACCCTACCTGACATCAGGAATTATTCTTTAACCATTGTTCCTCAGAGTTGGGTCACAGGACCACCTGCCTTGGCAGGGGTGGAATCTGCATTCTTAATGTGTTCTCTCTGTTATTTGTATACTCAGTAAGCTCTATGCTCTTTACGTCGTAGACCTGCCCTCAAAACACACACACACACACACACACACACACACACACACACACACACACACACTCTCTACCGTGCATTTTTAACAGCTTCTATGGAGTGCCTTCTCTGAGCCAGGCAGAGTTTTAGGCACTGAGGATGCTACACAAAGTCCCTGCTCTCAAGAGCTTAAGTTTTGATGAGCATGATAGGCAACTAGTTGGCATGTCTACAAACAAGATTGGTTTACATAATAGAGTCCTGAAGAGCCAACATTGAGCATTTACTGTATACTCCCAAACAAGATTGCCTGAGTTCAAATACTAGCTCACCAGCTGTGTGATCTTCAGAAAACTGCTCACTTCTCTGTACCTCAGTTTCCTCAACTATAGGATGGGGATAGTAATAATCCCTTCAACATTGATTTCTTATGAGAATCAAATGAGCATATCCATGTGTAGTATATATAATAGTCCCTAGAACACTGTAAGTACTCACTAAATGTTAGCTCCGGTTTTTATTAATATTGACATTGTTATCACTGTGCCAGGCCTCTGCTAAGCACTACGTGGTGAATCCTCAAGCCTATGAAGTAGTTACTGTTATTATCCCCATTTTAGAGATAAGGAAACTGAGATTTAGCAATCTGCCCAGAATGATAGGGCTTATCCTGACCAGTCTTCCACCAGGGGCTGTGATGAGGTCAAATGCGATAATGTACATTAAGAACTTGATAAACTGCAAAACTCTTAAACCATTGAGAGCCCTACTTTTGTTTTTTCTGTTGTTACTTGTTTTAACTTTTTATATTATGAAATATATATATATAATATAAACAAAACAATAAATTTCCAAGTACATTTTAACAAGTAGTTATAGAGTTATAGGACAGATTTCAAAGTTTGGTATGGGTTGCAGTTCTATTTTTCCTTTTAGCCACTCCATGACCCTGGAGACTAAAAGATATATCAATATAATGATTCAGTAGTCATACTCTTTTGTTAAATCCTGTCTTCTCTGTTATAACTCCTCCTCCTTTGATCCTTCTCCCAATCTTTAGGGATATTTGGGTCATGCCCATTCTCACTTTTTCATATTGAAAAAAGGGTGACGACAATATGGGATGGGGAATGGAACCAATTGATGTTCTAGGAGAGGCTGGCCCCTCTGGGTTTAAGGACTTACCTGGTGAGGGCTCCAATTTTATTTGGACTCCCTGCCCAGAGCAATTTGGAAATACCAAGTTAGTGGAAAGGTGGAGGGTGGCAGGCATAGGGCCTTCAGAAAGAACAGTTGGCAGCACTGCAGGAGGTACCAGAAAAGCACAAAAGCAAACATTGCAGCCCCATTATGCCCACCCACCTTGGTGAATAGATACAGGTATCAGCTCTCCCAGAAGACCCTCCCCAATCCCTAAGGCAGTTTGGGTTCCCGGGGCTTGGCACCTGTCTGGCACATAATGTGCACTCAGCAGCGTTGGTTGGTCCAATGCTGGCTTGTGGGCTTCGCATGAAGATGGTCTTGTGGTTTTGCTGGGCCTTTGCCATTTGAGAAGCCAGGGCAGGGCATTGTAAATTGTAGACAGATCTCCAATGTAGGCAGTGAAAACAATTTTAGTCAGCTTCAGGTAGAAGTGATAGATGATTTGTGACTTGGCCTCGCTGCCTCGCCTTCCCTCCTTCTGGTATGTGGCCTTCTGTTTTTTCTCCAGGAACCCCTGAGGGCTCATGAGAGTTCACCCGAAACGGGGCAGCTCACTGGCAATTTTGTGGCCCAAAAGTGCATCTCTCAGTCTTTTTCAGCCACCTGATGTGGGAGTCACTGAGACAACTGAAAGAAGTCTCTGACTCCCCTGTTTCCTTGTCTTCTTTTCCTGCTCCTTGGATTTGGGGACATCAGTAGGAGGTGCCACCACATCCTGGCCACAGCCCAAACCTGCCAGTACTCCTGCCACCGACATCTGGGGAGACTTTACCAAATCCACAGGGTGAGGAGGATCCCATTCTCTGCTTTCTGACTGGGGTCAAAGCTGTTTCTCTAACAACCTGGGGTGCTCCAAATGCCTTTCTTCTGGTGTTTGAAGCAACATTTCCAGTTTGGACATTTGCAGGCCAGCCGGAGGGCACAAAGAGGGTGTCCCCACTTTGGTTGCAGATTTTTCTCTGTGAAGGCTTTTACTGCTCCCCACTGCTAGATGGAGTCCTTTCAACCACTCCCCAAGTGCTTCAGCTTTTCCCCAGCACCTCCCTCTTCTTGTCCCCACCCCCACCCCAGAAGTTAGGATCTAGGCTCATTTTCATAAGACCTCAAGGGCAGAGTCTCTTGTCTTCTCTGGCTCCATAGAATTTCGGGCCTTCACTTGGGGTCAGGGTGAAAAGATGCTAAATTCCTGATGCACCATTGTTTATATGCTCTAGGACAGGGGTCAGCAAATTTTTTCTGTAAAGGACTAGGTAGCAAATATTACAGGCTTCGTGGGCCATTCGGTCTTGGTCACAGCTATTCATTTCTGCTGGTGTAGCATCCAGACAACATATGAATGGATGGGTGTGGCTGTGTACAAACAAAATTTTATTTACAAAAACAGAGTCCAGATTTGGTCTCAGACCTTAGTTTGCTGATTCCTGCTTTAAAGCATTCACGGACTAAATTCATGGAGCTCTTTCTGCCTAGAGAAAAGCCGGTTTTTATCTGCTTTGTTTTTTCAAATGCTGATCCCCCTCTCCTTCCCTGTCTTCCCTTTATAGGTCAACTTCCAGCCAGACTCAGCCAGGCACAGGCTGGGTCCAGTTCTGATCTGAGCACTACTGTCTTTCCTCATATGACTTCTGGGAAGGAGCTGCCTCATCTGGGCCAAAGGACGGAGGACGAAGCGCAGTCCCTGGCTGGCCTATGTGTTTGGAGCATAACTTTTCTTGCCTGCCTCCCTTAATAGACTGGGAATGTTTGTAGTAAATTGGCACCTTGACTGTCACACTGGTTAGTCCCTGGGGTTCAAGAATGCAACAGGAATACAGGAAAAGAGAAGCTCCAGGAGCCTCATCCCTGTTCTCTCCTTTTGACATGAGAGAGACTCTGAGACTTTACTTCTTCCACCCACATGACCTGTATGAAACACAGGCCCTCTCTAGAAAGGGTTGAGTTTGCTGCCTGGATTCAGATCAGCCCTTCTCAGGGTTTACATGTGTTACATGATCACTGTTTGGAAGGGGTACTTTCTCACTCCCATTGGCTATAGCCACTTAGGTCAAGGTGCCTTCCTCAGGAGGGATTCTTTCCTGAGGTCTAGCTGCTTGACAGCTTGAACAGATAATCAGGAGGGAAGTTGGGAGTATTAAGCAGCTTTTAAATTTCTTTTTAATGTTTGCTTTGCTAATGTGCTGATCTGCACTAACTCTTTGTATTTGCAAAAGGGACTGTTCCTGCTTCGTATCCTAGCAGAGCCTCTGAAGGCATTCCTACCTGCCAGCTGCAGGGGCTGCCCTGAGCCTCAGGAAGCAGTGTTTATCTCTGCCAGATTGCCTGGTTTCTCCACGTCTTCCAAGCCAGATGGGCAGTGCAAAGACGAGGCAGGTGCTAGAAGCCAGATGGACCAGTGTTTCATCAGGAGAGGAAACTGTTCTCATGGAGGGGCGCGATCTGCCTCCTGGTCCACTGGTGCTCTCTGGCGCGCTCAGCCCAGTTCCTGGCTGATTTGGGTCTGCCTCGTCTGCAGACAACTTCTTAACTTTCTTTTCCCCTTTGGGGACTGTGAATGACAGAGAAGGAGCTAGGGGTGAACTGGAAATCTGGGGTTACCTGGGTTACTGGTTCATAGGAAAGAATTTTATATGAGCACACATCTGAAATTCTTTTTACTGACTCATTTTACCTCTCAGTTGAAAGATTTATTTTCTGAAAGGTCAAGAAAGACCATGAACTGGAAAAGAAACGAAAAGAAAAGTGTTGGCCTTTTTGTGGGACCAGATTTCTAAGATAAAAAGAAAATAAATATTTTTACTTCTTTCAGTATATGTCAAAGATGGAAGTGTTTTGGGTACATGTCTGCTCAACCTCTCCAGGATGCCACAGTGAGACTTGCAGCCACCACTGTCACCTTTGACTGTGTGTCCTCATTTGAAGCCCTGGGTCAGGCAACAGACTGGCCAGACAGAGAATTAGACCCCAATACCCCGAGGCAACCAGTCATTTTTCTCCTGTGCACCTAGAAGAGCGAAGTCTGCAGGTCCTTGGCACAATAATGAAAGTAGTCACTCAAAGAATTTTCTGTTATGTGTAATTCTTTTGTAGAGCCTTGGGTGAAAAAGGCTATGCTAGAGTATGTGGCTCCTTGCCTTCTAAAGTCGAAGGGTGTGCCTACCTCCCACCAAGACCTCCCCATGGAGGCATATCCTTAAGTAGTAGGGTTGTTCTGATACACAGAGGCTAAAACAAACAACTCCTACCACCCTTCATATGCTTGAGATATTAAGAAATATCTTAATAGTCACTTAATAGCCAGAAATAGTCACTCTGGCTAATTAATACTGTAAGAGAGGAGGAAAAGAAAATGTAAACTAAGGATCCTCTTGCCCATTGAATAAGAAGAATGAGAAATCACATCAAAGGATTCTCAGAAGTAGTAACCATTTTTCATCTGTTCATATCCTGTTAATTCCCATCTGGAATGAGTGACTTCTAAGTGCTTGGGGGCTGGGAATGAGAAAGTTTAGACTTAGAGGAAACTCTTAATTCAAAGTAGTAAATACTATCGATGGTAAGTGCTTGGTTCTGGAGACACCTGGACTTCAGATCTAGGTGGTCCCGTTTTTAGATCGATACCACAGGCTCCTTCCTTAACCTCTGAGTGTTACTCAGATGAGGGTTATAAAGCACTTGCATGTGCTCATTGTATAGTTTAACATTAATGAACTTTACATAGAGTCAGGTAACACCTAGAACTTAATCATGATGCTGAGGAGGAGACAGCTGATTAATGGAACTTGAAGAGCACCTTGAGGGGTCTGGTGAGGCATGGGAGAGTTTCATACTCTCCATCACAATTGGAATCTCAGCTGGAAAAAACCTGTTACAAGGTTGGGGTCTCCAGGCAACTCCTCAGTTACAGACCAGACATCTCTTCAGTTAACGTCCATGACTGGAGCTTACCAATTGGTGGGGTTGAGAGTGGGGTTTGGATAAAACGGATGGTAGTAAATGAGCCGTGAGTTTGGGGGGGTTTATGAGATCTGAGTTGCTTCTGTACAATGGGAGGATCTGCATTTACTGAGAGGTGTGGCAAACTCTCAGGTGGCCCCCCACCCTCATCTCCTGGCTGTTCACACTCTTGTGTAATCCCCTTGTGTGAGTGGAACCTGTGACTTGTTTCTAACCAATAGAATACAACAAAGACGATGGGATGTTACTTCCATGACCA